>APFE031530637.1:0-40167 GCA_000404065.3 Pinus taeda
GATGACCAACTTTTGCATGAATCCAACCACGTACATGTGGCTTGCACAACCATTCACATCCAGCAAGTATTAGATGACTAACTTTTGCATGAATCCAACCACGTGCATGCAGCCTATTGAATGGCCTATGTATTTTGAATTAATATTTAATCTATTTTGAATCTATCACACAAAGCTTATTCTCAGATTCCACCAATCACACAAGCTTATTTTTCCCTCCCCCTTCCCACTAAAATCTGTCACATAGCTAGCACCTGACACATTCGAGCGCACCGCCACCACCCGCTTAGGCTTCTACATGGGCCTTTCGGGACCCGTTCAGACATTGTCGCCTCCTGTTGGTCAACAAAGGAGGGCAATGATGGCAGTAGCAGTGCCTATGAGGTCTCCTACCGTCCCATTAGAATATGTCACATAGCTAGCACCCAACACATTTGAACGCACCACCACCACCCGCTCAGGCTTCAACATGGGCGTTTTGGGATCCGTTCTGGGCATGTTCGCCTCTTGTTGATCAACAAAGGAGGGAAATGATGGTAGTAGCAGTGCCTATGAGGTTCATTCTTGAAGGAATTTCAGTGCAGGACGACGCTACAGTGAAGGTTGATAAACTGACAATGACCCTCTTTGTTGAAGGAGCACGGGAGGGTCCTGTTGGGAAAGAAGATGTGGTTTCAAGCAAACCTGGAAAACCTCCAGGAAATACAAAATATGTAGGTAACTTTGAAGAAAGGTGGAGCCATGGATTTTCTCAAGGATTCAATCCTTTTACTGTCTTAATTTTGTCCATAAACTTATGTTGCTCCATCGTCAATCACCATCATCAGTCAATATTTTATCTGATAAAGCTGAAGATTCCACTAGCAGAGAGATGCGGTTATTAGCAATCAAACATTATAAGTAATTAATGTAACTTCAAATAGAACATGAGCATTCCCTCTTAGAACTCGAAAATGATTTGAAAAACAAAACACCTCTATGAAGATCTTTAGATACAAAGAAATCCAAGCCTGCAATAAATGTTCAAGATCATAAATTGAATGTGAATGGGGAACAGGAGATCTTGAATGTGAATGGGGAACAGGAGCACTAGGAAGATGAATTAGGTACACATGGTACAAAGGTTGTGCAACAGTCCCATTCATAGATTATGACCAAAGGAACCAACAGTCGGTTCTAATTTTCCAGGTCCAAGTAAACTTGCAATGCATTGTTCTCCTACCCCTTCTGCTAGGCAAATTAATATAAATATAGCACCAAACCAAAAATGAAAATGCATTATTTTAGTGGTGTTGACCGTCTAACTTTCTATTAATTCTCTGGCCTAGGAAGTTAGTAGGCAGAAAAATTACCAGCCAATTGGATCATTTCGAAAAGGAAGTGACAATGATAAAGAAACGTAGTGGTGAGGGCTAAGAGGATTTCCATTTATATTTAAATAAAAAAGGCCTTCAAGAAAAAAATAGATAGTCCAAGAGAACTAAAGAAAATTTATGTAACATAAATTTATTTCCCTTAGCTTAGAGTATAGATTAGATACACCACTGAAAAATTATCAATTAAATATATGAACTTTTCTTTATGAAAGAAGTAATGGTTGATGGTAATGCTATGCAAGTTTATCCATAGACTATTCCTTAGCCTTGACAGCTTTATGGTCTCTCAAGAATTTTGGTAGCAAGGGTAGCAATTTGAAATTATGTAGGTTTCTCTGTAGATTATTGCTTAGTCTTGACACCTTTATGGTCTCCCAAGAACTTTGGTAGTAAGGGCAGTGTTTTGAAATTATACATAAACAAGGGAAAAATGTATGTGTCCTCTTTCATTACGATACCTCACAACTACCAAGGGCTACTACATTGTTGACATGTACTATGAGTTGACCAAGCCAATTAATGGAACAATTCAGATGAATTTGTGGGTTATAATCTAAATAAAGTGCTTCGAGGCTATATAGAACCCAGTTTTTCACCATCCTTTCTAGGAGAATTCATGCTTTTATGGGCTTTTAATTAATGTCAAAATTTTGGGAAAATTTGCATCTTTGTAGTATTCAAGATTTTACGATTTTACAATGCATAAGCTACAAAAGAAGAATGTTCTTCATTGTATTATCAACATCCAATTCTTTTCATAATTAGATCAATAAGATGAAGGTTGATGCGCACTACAATACATGCAAGTATGACATGTCTAAATGGCCTAATTTTCTCATCATCAATGGCAGTGATAAAGCAAATGATCAGTTTGACTTACTAGAGAAACGATTCACCAATAAACATCTGAGCCTAATAATCATTCATTCCCTTTTTGGACTAACTACCTGTTATCACCCCAAGAAACTCACCTAGGTTGTATCTCGGAGATGCTCGGGAACATTACAAAACTCAACTAAACGTTGGAAATGGATGAATGGAAGGAATGATGCTTGTCCAAGCCAGATAACCACTTCTACTATGCTTAACTCCAGACATGGGTGAACACCCCTAGACTACAAGGCTTTAGACGACCAATTACTCACAGTTTGAGGATTAGGTGAACATGGAGAAAACTGACCACACTAGCAGATGCACAAGACCATGTGATGGCCAGATACAACCAGTAAAGAGGTATGCAAATCTATTTCCTAATGCGCAGACAGGATGATAGCTCTCTGGCACTAAGTAAACAAAAACCTGCATAACATATTCAATGATACATACTAGACTTCAACACAGAGGTGGGATGACAGCCCCTCTAATGCTAAATATCAAGAGCACATGAACAAATGCATAACAGGCACAACCTAAAACATAGTAGAAATGGAAAGTGAGTAATTAACAGCAAAAAAAGCTTTTATTAGCTGAAAATGAAGACCAAGCGTTGCAAGTATCAAAGTAGTTACAGTCTCAAGAAGTTGAACCTTACATCAAAACTACAACCATCAACCCATCTCCTCGATTACCTCTGTTTTCTGGGTATATATAGAGTTTCATTACAAAGATATTTTGCGATTATACGCGTGGAGGGGTCATAATGGACCACCAACTGCTTTAACTCTCTGATGGAGTCTCTGCTACAATCTGACTGTGCTCTGCAAATGAATTTGATGCTCTCTCGTGCTCTGTTGTCCTTCTCAAGCAGGTGGAGTGTTGTCTGAGAGGAGCACCATAACTGATAAATGCATTTAACTGCTCGAGGTTGGTCCTTTCCTTCTCAGCCATTTTGTTTATTTAAAAGTAGTTGTTGAGGAGCAAATGCACCGGGGTACTGGATTCTAGCCTCCTTCTTCCTTCGGGTGCACGGGACCAGCTATGGACATGAACAACATGGCAGGGCCATGAGGAGAAAGATCAACCATTGAATCATGTGGATCGAAGGTGGGGATCATCTTGCAGAGGGTATCGGGAGAAAACAGGAGCAGACGAACGTGAACCATTGGATCCTGGGCAAGTAGATCCAACAACTATCAGGCAGATAAGGTGCACAAGCAATAGCGAGTGGGAAATAGGTTTAGGCAGTAAGTGGTATGTATCACACCACCTTCGGAGGTTGGGGGGTATTCGTACACGTGCTCGCGATCACATTTATCGCATGACGCGTGGTGGATGGGACATGAAGTAAACCACTTTATTGCGAGTTAACGCGTAGTTATGTTATGGGTGCGGGAGGTGCAAATGTCGTTGGATCGCTTTGGTGGATGATCGAGCGGTGGAGATTGGTTTGCGGGGCGTGGGTTTTTGGATCATGGCGGAACTGATCTAGCGATGAGGGAGTAATTGGATCAGTGCTTTCCTTTGAAAACCTTGGGCCTTTGCACTAGTCGATTTGTGATTAGACTGCGGACCCGATGAGGAATTAATTGTTTTTAAGGAATATCACATCGGCGGAAGTTAAGGGGTTTGGGCCTTATACACACATGATGCGATTTTTCGATAGAGATGAGGGAAAAGGGCTAATGAAAAGCACATGGTCACACGATCATGGTCTCATGGGTTTAACTTTGCACCCGGGGACTTGAGGGAAAGCGAGTTTGTGCAGGGTTTTGGAGGAAAAGCAAAGATACGGAGGGCTAAGAGAGTATGAGGAACTCAAAGGAGAAGAAGGTAAATGATTGCTACAAGCTCCTTTCTGAGCATAAATGCACGATCGAGTTGGTATTTGGTCCTCCAAATGCTGAAGTATGTAGCAGAGCTAACACTGGCTCCTTCTGGGGATGAGATCCTCCTTGTGAGGTCTCAAGAACTGCAAACCAATGCCTTCATACAAAACAAGCTTAAAAACATTTCCCAATATTCCAGTGGGCATGGAGTCTAATTAAGTCTACGCTAAAACCTGTAAAAGAACATGCTTGCAATCATTAAGGCTTGAAAACCTTAAACAACATAAATCTTCAAAAATTGGCCATCTCCTGGACCATCAAAACTGTTTTTCCTCCTCTCGGTCGGCCTATCAGTCAGTTCATCAAAGATTTGCAAAATTGGGTTGATTTGGTCTTTTACCTTAAAGAGTTTTGGGCATTTTACCTTATCAGGTAGAGATGGCTTATATTTCACCCCCTCTTTGTATGCTCTCATCCTTGGATGTTCTTCATAGGAGCCTTTGTACACCTATTGAATGACAATGGCTGTTGTGTACTTGTTTGTGTCATTTGTGGCCTGCACAATTAATATGAATGGCAAACCAATGTATTCTTGTGTGGAGGACACAAATACATCATCTGATCTTGCATCTTTCTTAGAATAGTCCACATCCAAGGAGGAGTCCCAAAACTGTGCATACCCTTCCTCTGTGATCTGACAAACTTCCCTCTCAAGCTGCGTGGAGGCCACCTGGGCAAGCTTCGGAATATCAAGACTGAAAATATCAATATCAACCTTGGGCATTGAATTATGGCCTGCGTTAGTGTCTAGGGGAAACTATGAGGGATTATCTCTTGAACAGACAGAGAAGCATAAGATGATGGGCAATTAACTTTACCCCTTTTAATCACTAGACCGGGGATAACCATAGGTTGCTCAATTTGCAGATTTGCATAGTCATTGGACGCTCGGCTAGCTTCGGGCTCAGACTCTTTGAGGTTGGTGGGAACTGCTATCAGTTGCTTATACTAATAAGCTTGTTGTTCTACAGGTACAACAAACTCATGAGCAGTGCCTTCAGGTAATGACCTTTCATAGGCAGCTCTGGTTATGAAAGGGGCACTGCCCTTATCTTCCATACCATGGACCTCCTCCTCTTCACATTGCTCTTAAGAATCACGTTTAGGGCAAGGGGAATTAGGTTAAGAAAAAACATGCTTTGAAAAACTCATTTCATCTATAAATTATTAGACTCACAGTTTTTTATTATTTTATAAAATCATTTTCAATTAATTTTATAAAACAAATTGTGTTTTTTTAGTTTCTTAGTAACTTGTGTCCATGATTTACGGGCATAACTTATCTTCTAAAAATCCATGACTGAGTTTTCATTGCTAAAATCCTTTTCTTTCCCTTTTCAAATAATGGTTTTTATTAATTTAAATGTTTTTCTTATAACTTAATTTTATTATGTCAATAAGCATATCTATTTTGGAATAGGGTTATGAAGTGGGTTATGATATTTTTGGTATGTGGTTTTGATGAGCTGCAATATTGGCCCATACTATACTAACTATTAACATGGATTGAATGTTTTTTTGGTGTCTCTTTTTTACTAAAGTTTTCAACTTTTGCTAATTTATAAAACAAAACCCTCAAATCCAATAGTGTTAAAAAAATGGCTCTTAATATTTAAATATTTTAGTTTTTATAAATTTATTTTTTAAACCATGATGAGAAAGTAACTCATTGGCATAATTTGGGCAAGGCCCAACCTACAGGATATTGTTATAACACTAAGACTAGATCTAAGTTTTCTAAGAGCCAACAAGGTGGATATAGCCATAACTTGTGTTAGTGAGTTGTGGTTCAACTTTATCATGATTCACAACTAATCAAATGTGTCTCTCAAACTAAACTTGACCACATCAAAACCTTATCACAATCCCGTAGTCTAAAAATTATACTTTTTTGCCCCGAAAGTTATCGAAATTCGAGCGATATTTTGAGAAAATCCCATAACTTGTGTTAGTGAGTTGTGGTTCAACTTTATCATGATTCACAACTAATCAAATGCGTCTCTCAAACTAAACTTGACCACGTCAAAACCTTATCACAATCCCGTAGTCCAAAAATTATACTTTTTGCCTCGAAAGTTATCGAAATTCGAGCGATATTTTGAGAAAATCCCGGGGATTTTTGTAAATCCAAGTAAAAGCTGTTAAAATTCATAATTTTAGGTGTCTTAGATGTTTTTGGTGTTGCTGAATCCATTTCCACCATAAAAAACATGATTCAAACACTCCATCTACAGGATTTTTTGAAAAAAATTTGCCCGGATTTAGCCACTTTTGGCCTTCCGGGTAATTCCTCGGCCTCCATAGAGGACTTCTATCACAACTAACCAAATGTGCCTCTAGAACTAAACTTGACCACTTCCAAATAATTGTATTGTATCGAGGGGATCAAGCTCAATATGGAAAGTATGTTTTAAGGTTATATTATGTTATGGAAAGTATGTTTTAAGGTTATATTATGTTATGTAATGTAAACATTTGACTTGGTCAAATTACATAATAATAATAATAATAATAGTAATAATAATAAAATACAATTAAAATAAAATTATTATTTAAAACATTTGGACTAGTTAAATTACATAATTTTTTTATAAAATAAAATAAAATAAGTAAATAATTATAATGATGAAGAGTAAATTATACACGAAATGACCTTTATCACACGACATTTTCTCTCGTTAATTTTAACCAAAATCCTACAAATATTTTAAAAAAATTGAGTTTAAATTGTTTAATGTGCGTAATTCTAGTGCTCCTAGGGTTTTTCAGAGTGCTGAACCCATTTATTCATTGAAAAATGGATTAGATCCTAAAATTGTATTGCCGTATTTTCATAAATTCAGATGTAAAATGTTATTTAGTCTATAAGATAAATTAGGCCATAATCAATTATTAATAATTAAATTAGCCTAGATCCATCTTAATTCTGGATCTAAGAAACACCTAAAATTTTGGATCTAGAAAGCAAGGGATCAAATCTGATGAAATATAAACCTCCTTTAAAATGAAAAAATATTTGATCCCTCCCTACATTTAACAGATCCAAAATTAAAATAAATTTAAATTACTTTTAATATCCAATAATAACACACCCTACCATACTTATAACCCTACTTGCAACTAATCAAGGAAGTCATTGCAATAATAACACACCATACCCTACTTATAACCCTAGTTGTAACTAATCAAGGAAGTCATTGCGATAAAAGAGAGAAACGATATGTTTTTAATCAAACAAATTGGTAAACCTACCACTTCAGGTGCAAATTGGTAAGCCTACCACTTGAGGTGTTTTTGGATCTAGCAGGTGACAGTGTACTCTTGAGCGTGAGGTAACCACGCACAAGCCTGCTAAACAGGTAAACGGAGTTCAGAATCTTTTGGCACAGGACACCCCGGAACAAGAGAAGCCACATTTTGGCACACGATACCCCAGAACCAGACAAGAACCAGTAAGTTGGTAAGTTTCCGCAGCATGGGCATTGCTTCAGATTTATTCAGTAAACTTCCAGATGAATTACTTTGCTCCATTCTTTCCGAACTGCCCATTAAAGAAGCAGTGAGATCGTGCATTCTTTCTAAAAGATGGAGATATCTCCACACCCAACTTCCAAAACTTCACATCTTGCCTGATTTGTTTATGGTTAAACAACACCCTGATCCATTATCCATCACAAAAGTGGAGAATGTAATCTCTGACATTTTGCTTTCACACTCCTCTGATTTAGAAACCTTGGATCTGTCTACTTACTCGAAATCTTTTCTCTGGCGATTTAGCTGTGAAAATGTATGGAAATGGATACAACTTGTGGCCTCAAAGAATATCCAACACCTTTCTCTCCGCAATTTCCCTCAAGAGAGAATACTGCCTCCCACCCTTTTCTGCTGCAATACTCTAACCAGGCTTGAACTCTCCAACTACATTATCTCCAGTATTCCACCAAGTTTTGACGGATTCCAGCATCTCATCACCTGCGAATTACTGAATGTAAAATTCAAGGATGACTCTTTGGATCGCCTCGTTTCCCTTTGTCCTCAACTCGAAAATCTTTGCATATTAAATTACTTTGGACCGCGGACTATCAATATTTCCGCTTGCAAGATTACAACTTTATGCATTTCGGTTCGCAGGCGGCGGGCCGAGCTTTATATAAACTGTCCGAGCCTCAGATCTCTGGAGTTACTTTCCACAAAATATTACTATGTCAAGGACTTGAGAGTGAATGGGCTGCTGTTTCAGGAGCTTTCTTCCGCGGTTTGGTGCCTCGAAATGCAGGGCGGAAGCAATCTGATTGTATTGTCAATGATTTGGGCGACAGAGAGAGCACTTGGTCTAAGTGAGGAGAGATTTGTTGAAATAATGGGGACCTTCACATCCTTGAAGGAGTTCTCTATCTATAATGCCTGCTGCCTTAAAAGGGAAAAAGATGTCGGTATTCCCATTCCAAGCCTGCTCCAATGCCTTCCTCATCTTGAGCGTCTCGATCTAAAGGACGTGCTGTGTCTGGTAAGAAAATCTTTGAAACCCTTAATGCCATTCCGTCATTGATGAGTAGCGGCATTAATCTGTTTAGAGTAGAAAATTAGGATTTAGAAAACAAAGGTTTTATAGTAAAATGTTTTTTTATAAACGGTTCCGAACTAAAATGTTCGGGTATTTATGTTTTGTGTTTCAACTGATGCTTCATCTTTACCTCTTATTTGTGAGGTTGGATGACAATAAAATAACGTCCAATTAACAAAGAAAATCTTCATCTCATTCCGTCATTGATAAATAAATAAATAAGATAAATAAATGTTTAGAAACTAGGGTTTCTAGAGTAAAGATGTTTTTTTTAAATAATAATTCTAATCACTGTCTTAAATAAATCGATGAATATCATGTCCCAGTCAACCACTCCATGGTTGCGATTTTGTTTGCACAAAGAAAGGACTGAAGTGAGAGCAAAACTACAATGAGGACCATTCCCCATCACATCATAGAAGTTGAGACATTTAATATATTTTGGTAAATAGATTCAGGGACGCATTCACCCCGCAACTGTTGTACGCATTTCACAACACCTGCAAGTTCAGAGATTCATTTACTATGTAAATTCGCCTATGCTGCACATTAATTATTTTCTTTGTCATGATTTAATGTCAAATTTGTATGTTGATAGAGCCAGAGTCTATGAGGTAGTGAGGAGAAAATCATGGAGGAAATATTGGTGGGCATGTGAAAACTAGTTTTACTGAGTTTTACAAAAACTTACTCTGCAACCCACTAAATTGCAGTAAGTTTGTTGTGTGTTTCACCTGGAGCTATAGCCTCCATTTATCCAATGTAATTTCTTTATGTTTTGACATATAATATAAAGTGTGGCTAGTTGGGTTATGGCTTAAAATTTATGTTTTGAGGGCATAATGGTTTTTTTAGCATATTTACGAGAAGGTAGAAAGTTCTTTTTACACTCAGAAATGGAAACATCAAGCACAATATTGACTAATCTTCACATACCTCAATTTAATGGCAAAAATAATGATTATTGGGCTATAATAATGAAGACCCTATTTTCTTCTCAAGACATTTGGTATTTGGTGGATAATGGTTTTCCAAAACAAGTAGATGCAACAACATACATTGCCTTGACTCAAGCAGAAAGAGATTTGTTAAAGGACAATACGAAGAAGGATTCAAAAGCATTGTTCTATATTTTCCAAGCAGTTCATGAAAGTATTTTACCAAGGGTTGTAGTAGCGACGAAGTCCAAGCAAGCATGAGACACCCTCGAGAAAACCTACCAAGGAATTGCAAAAGTCAAGACAACAAAACTGCAAATGTTGAGAAGAGATTTTGAAACACTTTGTATGAAAGAGTCTAAGAATGCAGACTCGTTTTTTACACATGTAATTGGGTTGGTTTCTCAAATCAGGTCTCATGGTGAGACAATTGAAGAAAGGAGAATAGTTGAGAAACTTTTGAGAAGTTTGCCAACAAGGTTTGATGCCATTGTTGTGGCCATAGAAGAGACAAAGGATCTCTCACAGTTCTGAGTGGATGAGCTTCATGCATCACTGAATTCTCATGAACATAGACTGAATATAGCAACAAGCTCCTCATTTGAGCATGCCTTCAAGGCACAAGTTTCCTTTGGTCAAGCTAGAGGTAGAGGAATATCATATGCTAGAGGAAGAGGAAGAAGTCCACACAAAGGAGGAAGAAGCAACCCTTCGACCTCAAGTGGAAGGGGCAACAATCAAAATCCAAGTCAAGGCCCAAACCAAAATCAAGCACACGTAAGAGGTATGATAAATCTCAAATTCAATGTCATTACTGTAAGAAGTATGGTCATTATGCAAATGAATGTAGAAAGAGGCGATATGACATTATTAACAAACCAAGTGCAAATTTCACAAAAGAAAATTAGAACCATAATAGGATGTTTTTATCTTGTAACGTAGCACAAGAAAAACAAAGTGATATATGGTATCTAGATTCAGGGTGTAGAAACCACACATGAGGGAACATAGAAATGTTTTCCAATCTAGATGAAAGTGTGAAATCTGAAGTGGCATGAGGGACTGATAGCAAAGCCTCTGTCATGGGAAAAGGAAGAGTTAATTTCCTAACAAAGAAGGGGGAGAAGAAGTACATCTAAGATGTTTACTTTGTCCCAGTCTGAAGCATAACTTCATAAGCATTAGATAGCTTATGAAAAAGGGCTACAATGTTTTTTTCAAGAATGATGTATGCACAATTTTGAATAGGCCTCCAAGGAGACAACAGATTGCGAAGGTTCAAATGAAAAATAATAGAATATTTCCCCTAAAGATAAGATCAGATTTGAAAGAAGAAGGTGCACATGCACAATTATCAATGAACTCACAAGAGGATGGAAGAAAATATTCAGCTGTCACACAAGTGAACTATCAAGCAGAGATCCATGATGAAAATTTGTTATGGCATTTGAGATTTGGACATCTCAACTTTGGAGGGTTGAATTTGTTGCATAGAAAAGGCATGTTGAAAGGATTGCCATTCATAGAAAAACCTGACAGCGTATGTGAATGATGTATCTCGGGCAAGAAACATAGAGAGACATTTCTAGTAGGAAAGTCAGTAAGGGAAAATGCAACTTTGGAAATTGTTCACTCCAATTTATGTAGACCAATGCAGAAACCATCAATTAGTGGCAACCACTATGTATTTACCTTCATAAATGACTACACAAGGATGACATGGGTCTATCTCAAACAAAAAAGTGAAATGTTTGAGCTTTGGCCAATATAGATCTCTTGTTGAGATGCAAAGTGGAAACTACATCCAAGTCCTCAGGACTGACAGAGGTGGTGAATACATCTCAAATGACTTCCTTTGTTTTTGCAAGGAGCATGGAATTCACAAGCAATTTACAACAGGGTATAGACCTCAACAAAATGGTGTGGTAGAAAGGAAGAATATGACCATTATGGAAATGGCAAGGAGTATGTTGAAGGGAAAGCATTTGCCAAATGATTATTGGGCTGAAGTTGTCGCTTCTATAGCATATATCTTGAATAGATGTCCAACCAAAAGCGTCGAGAACATAGTTCCTGAAGAGGCATGGAGTGGAAAAAAGCATAGTGTCACTCACATGAGAGTTTTTGGTTGTGTGGCATATGCACATGTCCTAGACAAGTTGAGGAAGAAGTTGGACATCAAGGGGGAGAAATGTATATTTGTTGGATACAGTGATGAATTTAAGGCATACAAACTCTACAATCCATTAACCAAGAAGGTCATAATCAACAGAGATGTGCAGTTCATAGAAGAGGAAGCATGGGATGGAAGTTTAGAGAAGACAATCAATGAGAAATCGTGTATACCACATGAGGACAAAGAGGAATTGATAGCAGTAAACAATTCCTCAACAATGACTCCCTCTACTCTTAGTCAAGCACAACAAAGAAGGTGGCAAGTAACACTGTGAACAAATAATAGGATAGTGTCACGTAGTCAAACAAGTGCTTCTCCAAGCACGCTGCAAAGCACAAAACCAAGTGACATGTCAAGCCCATCTTTAGCAAGCAAAAGAAGACCAAAATTCAGAAATCTAAATGAAATTTATGAGCAAGATGAGGTTGATAGTAGCGCTGGTCTAAATTCATTATTTGCTTTGTTTTTTCATGCAGATGACCCAATCTACTTTGAAGATGTAGTCAAAGAAGAAAAACGGGTTGCGGCAATGGAGGAAGAAATAGGAGCAATAGAAAATAATGACACATGGGAGTTAGTGAACCTTTCGCAAGGAAAATAAGTCATTGGAGTAAAGTGGGCCTATAAGACCAAGAGAAATGTCAACGATAAGATTGAAAGGCACAAAGCAAGGCTAGTTGTCAAAGGATACAAGCAACAACATGGAAGAGATTATGGGGAGACGTTTGCACCAGTCGCGAGGATGAAGACAGTGCGTGTAGTTGTGGTGATTTCCGCGCACCATAAATGGAAAGTGTATCAAATGGATGTAAAACCAACATTCTTGAATGGATTGCTGAAGAGGAAGTATATGTTGTGCAACTGCCTGGTTATGAGGTAGAAGACAAGGAAGCCAAAGTGTATCGGTTGAGGAAAGCTCTTTATGGGATGAAGCAAGCACCGCATGCATGGTACAATAGGATAGATGCCTACATGTTGGACAATAGTTTCGACAAATGTGACGGAGAGCCTACCCTCTACATCAAAGAGAGTGATGTATGTAGTAGACATGCAGAGGTTTAAGATGCAGAATAACAAGCCCGCACCAACTCCAACTGTTATGGGGTTGAAGTTGAGCAAAGAAGATTGTAGTAACTCTATCAATTCAATATTATAGAAAAGTATGATAGGCAACTTGATGTATTTGACTGCCAGCTTGATGTATTTGAGTGCCACTAGGCCAGATATAATGTATACAGTGAGTTTGGTGTCGATGTTCATGGAGACACCCAAGGAAACACATTGGCAAGCAATGAAAATAATTCTAAGGTATGTCAATGGGACAAAACAATATGGTGTTTTGTACACTGCAACATATGATTTTAGGCTGGTTTGTTACACTGACAACGATTGGGCAGGAATTGTCAATGATAGAAAGAGCATGTCAGGATATGTTTTTCATTTGGCTTCTAGAACCATTTCATGGGCATCCAAGAAGCAACCAATAGTTTCATTGTCAACAACAGAAGCTAACTATGTCATCGCAACAACAACAACATGTCAGGCAGTTTGGATGAGAAGGATGTTGAGGGATCTTCGCCACGACTAAGAGGGAACGACAACTATTTTTTACGACAACACATTTGCAATTGCATTCTCAAAGAATCTGTTTTTTCACAAGAGGACGTTGATGCTAAATATCATTTTATTAGAGAGTTGATTAACAATGATGAAATTGTGTTGCAGCACTACAGGTCACACGAACAGTCTGTTGATATTTTCACAAAATCATTGGCACCTGAAAGTTTTGTTTATCTCAGAGATGGTTTAGGAATTTCCAATGGCAGAAATTTTGATTAAGGGGGGGTGTTGGAAATAATAATCCCAGCCATTGCCTTAAACAAACTGAGAAACACCATGCTTGCCCAGTGAACCACTACACGATTGAGATTTTGTTTGCAAGCAAAAGGACTGAAGTAAGAGAGTAAGAGTAGAAGTACTCTGTGGACCATTCTACAACACATCATAGAAGTTAAGGCAATTAATGTATTTTGATAAATAGATATGGGCAAGCATTCACTCCGAAACTGTTGACCACACTTCCGAAACTGTTGACCACACTTCACAACACCTGCAATTTCAGAAATTCGTTTACTATGTAAATTCATCCATGCTGCACATTAATTATTTTCTCTGTCATGCATTAATCTTAAATTTGTATGTTGAGATAAATATGGATGTAAAAGTCATCTGTAATGTTGGGCAAGTTGGAGAGCGAGAGTCTGTGCGGTAGTGAGGAGAAACTGGTAAATTCATCCATGCTGCACATTAATTATTTTCTCTGTCATGCATTAATGTTAAATGTGTATGTTGAGATAAATATGGATGTAAAAGTGATCTATAATGTCTGGAAAGTTGGAGAGCGAGAGTGTGTGAGGTAGTGAGGAGAAACTAGTGGAGGAAATATTGGTAGGTCGTGAAAACGAGTTTTAGGGAGTTTTACAAAAGTCTACTCCCCAACCCACTGATGCATAAATCATAAATCTCAGTAAGCTTGTTGTGTTTTTCACTTTAAGCTGTAGCTTCCATTTATCACGGGAATGTAATTTCTTTATGTTTTGATGTATAATATAAAGTGTGGCTAGTTTGTTTATGGCATTAATCCTTCACAAGTAATTTATGGCAACCTCCTTTGTTTTACTCTATTTTGCTGTGTTTAAAATTTATGTCTTAATTAAGTCTGACAACCTCCTTTGTTTTACTCAGTTTTGTTGTGCTTAAAATTTATGTGTTAATTAAGTTCATGTGTGGTTGCGATATCCACAACCTATTTCTAGGGACCTCCTTTCTTTTACTCTGTTTTACTGTGCATAAAATTTATGTTTTAATTAAGTCCCTCTGTGGTTGGATATCCACAACCTATTTCTAAAGGACACATTAATCCCTCACAAGTAGATTTACCACAACCTCTTTTGTTTTACTGTGTGGTTGGATATCCACAACCTATTTCTAAGGACCAATTAATGCTTCACTAGTAGATTTACCACAACCTCTTTTGTTTTACTATGTTTGTGTGTAAAACTTATGTTTTAATTAAGTCTCTGTGTGGTTGTGATATCCAATCCACAACTTATTTTTGAGCAAATTGACTTTGCAGCAATCAGAGACTCCTCTCCTCTGCCCGGTAAATTTTTTCTAACACTTTTTTAGATTAGTTTCTTACAAAGCTACTCGTTATATAAAATACTATTGAATTTATAATTTCAACCATGGGCAGGAAGCCACAGCAGCAAACTAGAAAACCGCCGGTAAAGCACAGCAGCAAACCAAAAAACCGCCGGTAAGTCTATTGCACCACTCTTTGGCATAAAGTGGTTTCTGGACAAACGACTCCCATAAGATTTGGAGCAGACACGTGGATTGGGGTGACATCACCCTCTAACATTTATCGGACGATAAATGTCGGTCAAAACTGAGCTCCCGATACTCGTTCGATCTGGTCCTCCATCCTCCGCCGTCCGATCGCAAGGAAGGTTCTCCTCTGTTTATTTCTCCAAAGTACATACGGGCCCTGCCAAAATTAAATGCGTGGAGTAATACTATTGCCCATACCCTATGTTAATGAACTAACATGGTTTTTTTTGGTAATACACTTAATGTTTTTACGGCACATAATATTTATTTTATACGGAAGTATGGGCGTAAAAAGGTTAGGTAAGTTTTTATTATTTTGCATACCAATCGCATGTGAGTTGACTTCATGTTTTAATTTTTACACACGAGAGGAATAGAGTTGGTTTTTGCAGCAGCTAATGAAGACCAAGGCGAAAATACAGCAGCATAATTTTTTTTTGTAATGTAAGAAATGAAAAGAACGCACAACAGTGCAGGAGAAGAGTTGAAGAGGTGGATGAAAGAAAACCAGAGGAAGCTTGTATCAGAAACCATGAATTGTTTCACACAACAGTGAAAAGGGAACAGTAAGTTTTGTAAATGTAAAACCATTTTTACAGCAGTAAATGTGAATGTAGATTTTACACAGCAGTGTAAAAATCAATTGTAACAGAGGCAGAGTAATTTTTGTTAAAATGTTTTGGTGAATCCCTCTGAGTGAAAGAGGATGAATATGTATTAGTAATTTTGTTTAATGAATAGAAATCATTTTATGGTGGTGCAATACTCTGTTCTGTGCAATTTTTTTTTAAAAGCTTCCCTGTGCACAAAAGATCCTGGAGCAAAGGAAACAGAGCATTGCCTCTGTGTTTTATTTTTGTGTTTTTGGGATTTTTCGATTTAAAAATCCCCAACAGTGATCTGGTCAGAAGTTTGGCGTCTTATTTAATTCTTTCAGACTGTAGAGTCCAAAGCCCTAGTTTTGAAGCTTAATCTTTCGTCATGTTCTCCCATAAACTTTACCTTATAGTGCCAACCATAACCAGATAAAGCATGTTTCCAAATACTATTAACAGCAAACAATTTCAATGAGTAAGATCTCAATTGTATCTCCCCGCCTTTGAAAAGCTTTAACTACATGCAATAATGTAAGCTTAATAACAAATACCACTCATACCAAGTAATTATCGAATAACAAGTTGACAAGTTGTGCTGATGCAGAGGTTAAAGTTCAGAACTGACATTGTTATGCTTGTGGGAAACTACAGTGAAGGTGCAGTGAAGGCGTAAGTATAAATTGTTGAAAAGGAACAAAAAAGACTCATAGTTCACATTACAGACAGTGTTTCCAATCTGGGTAAATGACGAGTTGGGTTTGGGAATATAAAACAACGTTTCAGATAAATAATGAGTTCTGGGATCTGCGTTATAAGTTCACAGGTATGAATTAGTCAGGTCCAATTGAATCGACTACCATTCTGAATTTTATGTGTTGTGCGCTGATTAAATGGAGATTTTATGTGCTGGATAGACGTTGATTGCGTTGAATTGCAAAATGCTTAATTGCTAGGATCGTTTCACCTATTGAGTTTGTGCTATGAATCCAAATCGATGGAGATCGATTCCAGTCTTAATCACAGTAAATAAATCAAGTTAAAACGCAGCCAGTGTTATGGTAAAGTTGTGGGTTGATTCCCGTGTCATTTTATAATGCAAATGCAGAGTGATTTGAGTTTTATTAGCGCTGAAGAAATTGTGGGTAGTAAACTGAATTTGTAGGTTGACTTGTGATTGAAATCGACTCTGATTAACGACTCTTTTTGTATCTAAACACACTGTCTTGGCGCTGGAAAGGCTGTATGAACAAGTTAAAGATTGAACGCTGGCATTTAAGACTATATAGAAAAATGGAAATTGCAATATAATTACAGATATGCAGACACTGAGAATCAACTGATAGGAATTACAATTGCAGAAGTAAAATTTAATGAAGCATTTGGGAAATATATGAAATTGCCCTGTCTTGGAATGTCAATTGGGCTATATGCACAGAAATTACTGAAGATTCTGGGGTTTGCAGGCTAGCCCTGGATCAACAGCTCTACCATAGTTATGTGTGAGGAATTTCGGGCCGGCTCGGTTGCTACTACCACTGCTAGACCGTGCTGAAAAAGAAAGGTATACAGGGGTATATGATAATACCTGTATACGCACAAGTCAGAGGTCGAAAGAGCATTTGAAATCTTCCTTCCTCGAAGCGTTGCATGCACTGAATCACCTTCTGTAACCTCTCCTATGTTCGCCGGAGTTCAATGGTTGTAACCTCTCCTCTGTTTGCCGAAGTTTAATGGTTGAATTGTCGGGAGTTTGAATTGCCGGGATTTGAGCAGATAATACATTATCGAGGATAGTTGGTAAGGTTCGTAAATGTGCCTCATTAATACGCCAGAGTGGAGGCCAAAGTGGAGGCGGGCAGAGTCGCCGGAGCTGCGTGACCTGTAATCGTCGCCGGAGAGGGATGCATGTAACTGCCATGATCCATGGTCAAGCATGTAAGGGCGCCATGATGTCAAGGGGGCTGTCTGCCACTGTCAAAGCGTGTAAGGACATGAATTAACTTTGCTATGGAGGTGGAAATAGGAACCGCCGCTGCGGGATATCTCTCTCGACCATGTGATTATTATGGGGTTCTGCTCTTCATTAAAGTGCTCCTAACTATTCTTCCTGTGATTTGTAATGATTCATTTAATGGAAACCATTATTTTGATTAAGAGATCTTTGATCATTGCGATGAAATGCTCCCGTTTCATTACATAATGCAAAATTTCTACATATTTAATCCTTGAGACAAAATGAAACCGTTTCATTCCATAATGAACTTTTCTATTGTATATCATCCTGACAACATGAAACCGTTTCATTCCATAATGAACTTTTCTATTGTATATCATGTTGAACAAGCCATTATTCTAGGCTAGAACTATATGCAATTCCTGCCTGTATTTGCAGGATTCAAATGTTGTTAGGTTTTAACATTAATGTTGATTTTATAGGTTTCATATGGGACTGAGATATATTCAATCAATTAATTTTGAGTATTTTCTTTATAGATTGTTACCGTGACAAATCTAGGGTAATCCCTGATAAATTATTCTTAGGGCTATATTTGTGGAGCCGTGGAGTGGAGCATTGATGCCTAGATCCTATAACAAGAGAGATCTGAACTGTGCAACACTGGAAAAGTTAATGAGGACGATTGAAGTAGGCAAAGTGTCCAGGTCACAGATGTAGCAGCGAAGAGTGGCAAACAATGTGGTGGCACTAAAACTACTTATCTGATAGATCCAGAAGAAGAAACTCATCACTGGTAGTTGTTATCTCTAAAACGAGGTGAGTGTAAGTGACTAGCAAACATTACTGATTAGCGTATAACTGAAATTTTTGGTTGAGACTATTTCCATTTTTTGGAAATCCAAATTGTAAAATGCCCTTTAAAGGACAGATTTGTAGGGATTGCGGAAATTTCAGAATCAAATTCTTAATGTAAATTTTAAAATTTCATCTTATATTAAAGGTTTTCTAATTTTTTGAGAGCGCTCTCGTCTATTTAAACCCCTTAAAGGTGGGGCGGGAGTGTAAGATATATATTTCATTAGTAGAAATTCAAACAAGTAAATAGAACATTTAAACTATTTGCTCTTCCCTGCCTCTTAAAACGCTTGAAATTGAAAGTTTGAACTGTATCTTCGGCAGGGCATAGATCAATTGATAAGCGTTCAAAGCTTGCTTTGAGGAAACCAGAATGCATAAAGTAGGGCATGAGAAATACGTTTTGTTTTGAAAGGGGTTTGCCAAAATGGACTCTAAAACCATTATATTAGAGGACTTAAGTATGTAAAACAAAATGAGAGACACAGAGCTTGAAAGGCCACGCTTGAAAACATAAAACTAAGAATTTAGAGAATCAATTTGGTTGAGTCATTAATTGAGATATTAACGGGATGCTCTTGTAGAGTGAGGAGAAGCCGACCTTTCTTTTTCGACGGATCCAAACAAAGGTCCATATGCTCAACTTCCTATCTAGAGTGAGTGTGAGCCACAAAGAACTTGATGTGGCAATATAATTCCAAAGTCTTGAAAAATTAATGTCACAGGTGCGACTCGTGCCCAAATTGAGGATAAATTATGGCATGTGTGCTATTTTTCTTTGCCTAGAGAGAAGCTCTCTTAGAATTTAATTTTGCCTCCAACAACTTGAGTTTTATTTGGGATACCCAAGAAACAACTCGATGAAAAGATTTAGCTACCTCCATGGCATTTCAATTCTACACGAATTTGATGAGTTGGAGATCAACCCCTATGGCCTAGGCAAAGAGTCATTAAGGGGAAGGAAAATAAGTTGAACACAGAGAGATGATGGAGGAAGGGATTAACTAGTGTAAGGAGTAGATAGGGTTGAAGAGTAGGTAAGAAATTAACATTGAAATCCTTATTCACTAGAGGCAATCAAGAACACTAGATAGCCCACATGCTCCATTGATAAATGTTTCCAGTTCTGAACATCAATGCCACAGGTACAAGGGCCATGATGCAAAGGATTCGATGTCATTGAAGTTGTAGGGTCGTTGTAGGTATATGCCTTTAGATGGTAAGAGGTGACACATGTATGTGGGTCGATGAATGCCATCTCATACTCCTGCACTTGAATTCTCTGCTTGTAGGAAATTTTTGAGAGGTTTCAACCTTAGGGTTGATTTAAAATATTTAATTGTAATAGTGAATCCTAATCACCATGCAGTTCAAGAGAAAAGATTGTGCTTAAATGTCACGAATTGACAACTCAATTTTCATTCATACAATAGATATGAAATAATTTTATTACAACAAAGTTCATATCATTGAACATGTCGCACTTATCTTCAAGATATATGTTAAAATATCTTAATAGTTTAAGCCCTATGTTATGAATCCACATGAACCACAAGTGTTGTAAGTTACCTAGTCAAAAATACAACAATACAAGTTGAAAATCAAATTTGATAGTACACAATGATTAGGCAATCAAAACACTTCATTAATATATAATAGATGAAATACATGCACATACTTAGCATATCACAAGTTGGTACAATATCAAGTTCTCCAAAGTATAGCTATGGATACCTTGAAACCCTGGCCACCAACTCCTCCCAACTAGGAATCACTTCTAACATGAGTTGGCCAATCCACCAAGAATGATCAACAAGCTAGCATAATCTTTGGCAAGTCCTTCTTAGCCCAAGCAAAGTACATCCCTCTCTTCCTCTCGCACATAACAAGTAGCTATGAAGCTTCTAAAAACCTAGTCTTCTTCTCCAACAAGAGCTACATGAACAATTTTATCTTTATCCTTCTATGATTTATTAAAAACCATAGCATCTTTGCATTTTTAGGGTGAAACCCTCACCTTAGAATATCCCTTGAACTCTCCAAGAACTCTTGTGCAAAAAGCAAAAGGGAGATAATACAAAGAGGATACACAAGAGAGAGGAAATAGTGCACTCCACTCCTCACATCTCTAATGCAAATGTGTGATGAATGAATGTATGACTCAACTCTCTCATTTTTCTATTTATGAGGGGTAAGGGAGGCCAATAATTTTTTGGGGAATTGTTTCTATTTTTGGCCCTAGTCCTAGTCGCATCACCTAAGGTTGGTGTTATTTAAGGTCTACAAGAATAATCTTTAAGCCACTGGTAAAAGGCTTCACAATGTATGCCAAGAAGGGACACAAATTTTGGTTGATTGAAGTGGACAGATTTGAGCCGAGGAAACTTTTAAGGCTATTGACTTATGCATTTTTTGGATTCACTACTCCTTTCTTTGAGCTATTATGCTCTCTAGCCTCTAGTGTGCCTCTTTTACTGTCGCAGTGGTTAATTTTATTCACTCAAAAAGTTATGATTGGTAAAAATTTGAACTCAGATCAAGAAGCAACTATATATATATGGCCATAGTAAAGTTTTCCTGTTTATGAATTTTTTTGTGTAAATTCCCATAAAAAAAAAAAAAATGTTCTAATAATGCCTTGTTCACTATGATATACAATAGAAAAGTTCATTATGGAATGAAACGGTTTCATTTTGTCTCGAGGATCAAATATGTAGAAATTTTGCATTATGTAATGAAACGACATCATTTCATCGCAATGATCAAAGATCTCTTAAACAAAATAATGCTTTCCATTAAATGAATGTCATTACAAATTACAGGAAGAATAGTTAGGAGCACTTTAATGAAGAGCAGAACCCCATAATAATCACATGGTCCAAAGAGATATCCCACAGGTATGTACAAGTATTTGAGAGTATAAATGAACAGAATATATGTACAGGTAGTAATAATCCGAACCCATGACCAGATCAAATGACTCACTAAAACAGAGACAACTCAGAAAGCTGTTGCTTTATCTGGATTAGTAAGTCCTTTGTGTTGTGGGAGCCAACGGAAGAGAAATAAAATCAACTGTACAGGTAGAAGAACATATTGTATTTCCAGGAGATGAATGAAGAAGTTTTATGGGCTTTCTAAGACAGTTGTTTTCCTGCCAATAGCAAGAACTTTATAGATAGCCCATAACAGTCAACATAGGATCCGTCATGGAGAGGCCAGAACTGTTTGCAAGGCTAGCCAATAGACACCTACACAGTCTATAATGAAGATTTCATCAGGCATAAATGTTTATATGAGAGGAATAATCGAGGGTTCCAGCTCCTTCCCATCCCATCCATTCTTCCCAGTCGTCCAAATAATCGTTATTGATTCCCATCGCGCCTTCCACAGAGTAATCACCAGAATAGCTTTGCTGCTTTGCCTTTGCTAAACTGGACATTAAAGTCTGCTCATTATCACAAAAGTAACAACAATCAAAAAACCGTGGGCCTACATAAAAATCCCATATTATAGAATGAAAATGCATATAGATAAAGATTACTCTTAGGCAGGCAATTTACCTCATAAGCCTGATAGATCTGGTGAAATTGAACCCCACGCTCATCTCCTTTGCAACTATGTTACCAGAAACGAGAAACGAGAAACGGAACGGGAAATGAGAACGATATGAGAAACGATGTTTGGAGGTTTCGCATATAAGAAACGAGGAGAGAGAAAAACACCATATTAAAGGTGAACAATATAAACAAAGCATTAATCATAAACCTGCAATGTTTCTGCTCATGAAATTGTAAAAAAATAATTGTAAATACTAATTTAGTTTTAAGAAAGAAGTGATAATTTTGTAGATCGAAAAATTTAGCCATCATTAATTCCAAGAAAATAGCAAACATTGATAAGAATAAGAGATTTGAAATATAAATAATTAAATTTGGTCTTTTGAATATATATGTATCTCTAAAGTCACTTCCAACAATTCATATCAAAATGCAAATAAACATAATAATCTAGATTTTGAAGCTCATTTTCTGGAATAGTTGTTGAGCTTGAGCCAATTCCAAAAGAATTATTTTGGTCAATAGACTTCATGGTATCATCAAGCATGTCTTCAGCATTGTCTTGTAGCACCTCAAGTGGAAGCTCATCATTTTCGTCATCTTGTGAACCACCATAATCCCACATTCTCGTGGGTTGAGTTTTGTATTCTAGTTGTTGTCGAGATAACAAACGTAGATTTGAGTGTACAAACACCAAATCTTGTGCCATTTTTGTGCCTAGGAGATTCCTCTTCATTGAATGGATGAAAGCATATTCACTCCAATTTCTTTCACATGCAGAGGAACTAGTCACCTGTAAAATAAAATTAAAATTATGTTAGTCATAGTCAATCAATAAATCTTATAAGATAAATAATCGAAAATGAGCTTTAGAATTAATTGTTTAAACAATAAATCAATACATTAAAGGTATTTGTTATTAAGAATACCTGTGAAAGCAAACGGATAGCCAAACGATGAAGCAAGGGGGTCCCTGTACCATATTGTATCCAGAAGTCGACGGGTCCAAGTTGTTGTCTGTTGTATGCACAATTTTCATTTGCAAAGTGGTCTTCTGATCTCAAATACTTTCCTAACTCAAACCGTAAAGCAGTGCGATCCTGACGATCGTAACACCTACTTATAAAAGTGTTCCAGTTTTGCATAACCTCTACATCTGACGATGGTTTCTTATGAAACCATTTAGGATTGAGTAAAAATGCAATTGAATGAAGAGGGCTATGAAGCATTTTCCACCTTGTCAGACTAAGTTCCCACACTTCATTTCTGGTTTCTTTGTCAATCCTAGAATTTTCATCCTCCATTATGTCATGAATCTTCTCTCTCATTTGATCCATGCTCTCAAAGAAATCCCCTAAGCATGGTTGATCACTATCAAATATGCAAAGGGTGGAAACAATAGGTGTAATAAGGGTGACGATATCCTCCAATCTCCTCCAAAAATTCTCTGAAGAAAGACCAATAATAATGTCCTCAACTTTTAGGCCATCCTCAGTATGAGAACCCTTCCACCTTTGCTAATCCATTGATACCACCAACTCTCTCAAAGATTGATGCATTTTAATAAGGAGTTGAAGCATAATGAAAGCAGATGCAAATCTAGTCTCGGCACATCGAAGAAGCTGAAGTTTTGCATATTTCCTATAAATTGCTATGGATGTTGCATGATTAATAATAAAGTGTTGTAGCATCTTTGCTTCAGTTATAGTTTTATCAACCCATGCAATGTTATTAATATCTTTCAGGAGCAATTTCAAGCAATGCACAGAGCAAGGAGTCCAAAAAATTGTTGGATATTCATCCTCAATCAACCCACCAGCAAGGATATTGTTTGAGGCACTATCTATAACAATTTGGACCACGTTTTCTCTACCAACCTCTATTGCCTCTTTGAGGAGACCTGTTAGATATGGACCATCTTTTGTCTTTCCTGTAGTATCATAGGATTTTAAAAACAAAACTCCTTTTGGGCTAGAAACCAAAATATTGATAAGGGGACGATGGTTAACATCTGTCCAACCATCTGAGACAATGGAGACCCCAGATTCCTTCCAACTATCTTTAATGTCTTGAAGTCTAGCTTCAACCCGAGCCCTCTCTTCAGATAACACACTTGTCCTCATCTTTTCATAACTATGAGGCTTGTAACCTTTAGGAGCATTGTTAACTAGATCCCTTACCATTTCTTTCCAATAAGGGGACCTACAAACATTAAAAGATATGCCATTTGTGAAAAAAAATCGTCCAATGGATGCATCGAGATTTCCCCTCGCTTTTACATCCCATAAGTTTTGAAGGTGAGAAACAGAAACTTGATGTTGAGAACAAGAGTGTGGACCACCAATTGTCAATCCACTAGGATTGTTGTTAGCTTGAACTAAACCTTCAACAATATGTCTAAGCTTTTCAAGTTCATTAAATTGCTTAATTAGAGAAGCTTTTTTTGTTTTAGGTACACTGTCACATAAAGCTGATTGTTCTTTTTTCCCCATTCCAAGTAAATGCCATCGAACTCTTCCTAGATTCCCCGTTTTTTGTTTTTTACAATAAGGGCACAACCAAACCTTTGAACCAGATGATCCACTTGATCCTCCGCTATAAGATTGAGTGCATTTCACAGCTGCCCATAACCTTGCCTCAAAGGCTCTTTTTGCTTCTTGATATTCTTTGCTTTGGATTTTTTTGGATGCCTCTATGGAAGATTTCTGTTGGGAAAGGGGTGGTCTACTTTGTGACATTGATGAAATTTCTTCCATTGCAATGAGAAATGAGTGGAATAAAAAATAAATGATTCTCCTCCGCAACCAATTTTAATCTGCACAATTTATATTTGAAAATTAGTTACAGAAAATAAAATAGAAAAATTGACACCTAATTAGAAAAATATAATTAACTAAAAATTTGAAGAGAACATTTTGGAAAACTTGAACAAAATAAAATTATTTATCTTTTTCAAATTTTCAAACATCTAAATCACCTTACTTCGAGCATCGAAGAGACTAGCTCTAGAGAAAGGGACTAGCTCCTCATCTCATTCATTTTACAAAATCCCATGATACATGGCTTCAGTGATATTTTAATAACTTATAACTACTTGTTCCATAACACTCACTCTCTCTCTCTAAATATATGTGTGTGTGGGGCTATGCACTAGCAATACCTAATTGGTAACATTGAGTTCTCCTATTGATTTTTCCTTTTTACTCAAATACGATTTGGGCATTATATTAAAATAATGGATATTATATAATTTCAAAGTAAAATTCCTAATAATAATTCTCATCACGTTATTTAATTATATTTATTTTAAGTTTTCCAAATTAAAAATCTATTTACAAAATTCCTAAATCTTCACAACATTTGTGAAAATTCTTCAATTATAAATACCATTAAAAAAAAACATAATTGGGAAAAATCTCTATCCTAGTGGAATTTTAAGGATAGCCAAAAAAGTGTTGGGGCAAAATGGTCAAAAATAGCCCACAATCCTATAAACAAATTATTTGGTAATTGTGACTATTGATCTTTACTAACTTACTATGATTGATTGAGCTGCTTAGAGTAAGATTTCACGATTTTGGTCTTCGACTTAATGGATGCAATCTACAGTTTTTTCATTAACTTCTCACTGAGTTACAAAGAATGAATCCGCCAGTTGCCATAGTAAGGTTTGATAATTTTGGTTAATTTTCACTGCCTTACGATTAACAGATCACAATGCAATCCATTATTTTGTTTTATATTTTATTTACTGTAAATATAGTAATATTTTTTCCCAAAAATTGTGAAAAGACATATTCAATGACACTTCCAGAATCCAAACAACAATAACAAGAATACATCTAATATACAAGGAAAAATAAATATGGAACATCACACAAATCCCAATCTTAAAAAAAAAACAATCGTAGAAAATTTACTTCATAGTCAAAATTATCCGTCAAATTTATATCAGGTATGGAGAAGTTCACTTGCAATCTTGTTCCGACTTAGATTTCTACGATTTTCTTTCTATTTGTTTTTTGTTTCCCGGATAGCTTCTTCATTTTCCTATGTAAACTCAGATTCGTTGACAGTTTCCCATCAACTCCATACCTAATGCTCTTGGAGTTTTCTTTCGTTTGTTTCCTATTTCCCGGATATTGCCAAGCTCCTTCCTTTTTGTATGCAAGCATTTCTATTTAAGTCAGAGACTCATTATGTATTACGAGGAAATCATCTCTTAATTTCACTACCATTGTGAATCTGCTCGAGCAGCAATAGCAAGCCATGGAATCCCTTACTCCCCCATAAGGATGCACATGGAAAATCATTTTTTTTGCATGATCTGTCTGTTGCTTTTACGATTAAAATATCACTGAAGTGGTATGAGTTACAGAAAATCTCACAGCAATCAAAATCATTTTAACGGAGTACATATACATGCATTGATATGGACATGCATTGAAAATTAAATCTTTTAAATCTTCCAATAATTAAAAATTTAAAAGTTATAGATAATATATATTTAATAATATAAAAATATTCTTTAAACATACATAACACACCATCCAACTAATAAAAATAAAAGTTTACAAATAATTTTTCAATTTCCTACCTCTGTTCCTGTAATGAAATTACAAATTCTAAGAGTTTTACGTGAGCTCCACTCCTCTCATAGAACTACAACTACAAATTCTTAGCTTTACAAATAACACAATTATTTTGCTACTAACATTTATCAATTAGCCACTTAATTTTAGCACAATATAAGTGTTCTAGTAACATGTAAATTGGGAAAACAATGATCGCGTTTTGGCAATGCTAAATGAAGCTTCCACGCTGCTTGATGTTGACCAAATTAAATTATCGCATTTTGGCAATACGAAATGGAGCTTCCACGCTGCTTGATGTTCACCAAATTAACCGTGTCTATGATTCTTCTACGTTGCTTCAAGGACAGGCTTCAACCACATGGTTAAAATTAAATTAAACATGTCTATATAACTTCCACGTTACCATACCAATCCAGGTTCTTTGATAGTCAATATTCTTGCTCGACACACCTTAGTAGATCAATTCATATTGAAAGAAAACTCAATCAAGAAAGGATCCATCTAATTTCAATGCATGTCCATATCAATGCATGAGGGACAGTGAGGGACAGTGGGACAGTGGCAAGATAGAAGACACCTAATTGATATTACAGGACTGAACACAGGTATAGCGCATTACGATATGAACAGTTGATCCCAGTGAACCTCACCTACCCAAATCTTGAGATAATTATGTGGTCTAGAATAAGCATTCATAAAAAAAAACCAGAGATTGAAGTTTGTAGGTAGTACCTTTTGACAATAGAATTGACAATGTTGTTGAAGATAACTCAATGGGGGCGTGAAGCTGCTTGGCTCTGATCTGTGCCTTGCTTGCATCTGAGTAGTGATGGGTTTGCTCTCCGCTTCTGCTTAAATCCTTGACAACCAGTGTTTTTCTTTGGCAGCACTCTCACAATACCCTATGTTCTCTCAAAAATACAGCTAGTTCTTTCTTCAGCTGCTCGCTCACAATACCCTACAGTGCTTATGTTTAATTTCCAGAAAACTAACAGTCCACTGCAGCAAACTAACAGTCAACTACGAATTAAACTAGACTTAACCCTCTGCATGTGTAACTTCCAGAAAACTAACAATTAATTGCTAATTAAACTCGATTTAACGGAAGGTTTGAAAAAATTAAATTTACCTGAGTCTGAAAAAATAAATTTAACTGCAAGTCTATTAGGAAACGGCAAGAAGAAACTGTTTCATTTCACGGGAAATTGTTTCTTCCGAGTGAAAACGAAAACAGCCGTTGCAGATGGTGTTTCTGGTATCGTTGCAGTTTCTCGGAAGGTTTATGCCAGAAACGGTGAACATCGTCCCGTTTCTGGTAACTAGGCTTTGCAAACATCCGGATGATACTGTAACCAGATTATATCAACATATGAGTGCAATATTAATGTTTTCTGACATTCTATATGACCACGGATATTGGGAGACAAATTTTCTTAAAAATTCTCAAGAATGTGTGAAGTCTGACATTTTTAATTTCTATTTCAAATCTGTATCTATTTTTCTATTTGCTTCAGAAATGGAAGGTTTATTGAAAATATCTGATCTTGAAAGTAAGAGACATAGTTTCAAATAGGCACTTGCATACCTGCAACATAAGGCGATGGTAGGCTCTCTTCACATTTTTTCAGAAGCCCCAGGGCTCAAACTCAGAGTCTCATACTACTCTTTCATCCCAGGAAAAGCAACAGAGGCCATCACAGTTACATTCCTCCTGCCTCCCAAATTCTTCTTCTCTCCACTCTTTTTTTCTAAGAATGATATCCCCTTGACGCCCCAAGCCTTTTAACAGAGGCAGCCATGATTCTATTTTGTGGGTAGCCGTAGCATCAAGTCATGGCGTGTGAGGAGGGAATTCATCTCAGGCGTCAGCATCAACATTGTGTTTGCGTGGTGCAGTTTGTTTACCTTGGTTTTGCAGACCCAGAATCACTCTGAAAGTAAAGATTTTGTGGCATTTACAGAGAATAACGACACTTAAGTACCCTTTTACTTTCGGATGTATTTTCCCAAAGAAGTTCAAGCTCTGGTTCAATGTTAAGTCCATTAGAAAAGCTTTAACAATGGCAGATAATTCAGAAGATACATATACAAAGTAGCTTTATATTCATCCATGGAAAGAACTATACAGACAAAAAATAACCCATAAGCCATATTTCAGAATTGTTGAAAAAATAAATTCAATGAATGAACCTAAAGGTCACATCCCCTGGGTGGTGAGCTGCAGAGGTGATGAGTCAAGCCGGGGAGTGAGTAGCTGCAGGGGCCGAGTCGAGTTGGTCGGGGGAGTAGCGCGCGGTTTGCAAAATCTCGAATTGGAACGTGCATTAACTCTCTGCAGCACGAATTCTGTGCATTAACTCTCCGTAGCACAAATTCTGTCAGACCGGCTCCAATCTGCTCAAATCAGGAATTTAATGCAGAAAGGTGGCGAAAGGTGCGGAGCTCGCGGAGGGTGGCGAAGGGAAGAGAAATTGCCGAGGGCCGGAGCAGGACGTTTTTCCCAGCAGCGACAGAAACTAGGTAATTCCTCCTCCTAATTAGACTACTCCCTTATTTTGTATTTTTCTTCTCCGACCAGATAGTTTGGTTTAAATTTGTTTCTGACTAAAATGCTGGTAGTATTGAAGAGTTCCATGGCTCAAGGCCCTGAGGAATTGATGAGCCCCCATGTTGAGGTTGACCAGAGGAAAAATGGCATCTATTTGGTTCAATCTTTCATCTCTACCAATTCTGGAACCGTCTGCATTAACCTTGGGGATGTCGGTGCCATGGCCTACACTCACTCGCGCCAGCCTCTCGTCACATGCAAGCATCTTTTCTCTTCTCACTTCCTTTCTTTAATCTCTTCTTTTGTTAATATCTTCTTATGGTTGGTGATTCTTGAATTTTTCAGTTCTTTCGGAGTTGTAGATGACATATTCTGCATATTCAAGGGCATCATGGATAACATAGCAGTGTTGAGGCAACGATATGGTCCGAGCAAAAGTGCAAATGAAGTGGATATTGTCCTAGATGCTTATCGGACTCTCAGAGATCGAGGCTCCTACCCTGATGCTTATCGGACTCTCAGAGATCAAGGCTCCTACCCTGCAGATCAGGTCATCAAAGAGCTCTCTGGAAAGTTTGCCTTCGTTCTTTACGACTCCACCTCCCAAGCTTTCTTCACAGCAGTGGTACGCTTGTCATTGTTATCCCTTCATTTCCTTTTTTTGTTGGGGGTTTTTGAGATTTTCCATTGAAATATCTAAGATAAACCCTTAATTTTTTCTTTCTAACCTACTACAATGCACATTTCCCTCTATCCTTCCTGCTACATTTCCCTCTATAATAAATAAAATTGAGGCTTCCCAATATTTTTCTTATCCATCTCTGGAATTTTAGTACTCTTTTCATCGGAATCATATTTCCTGGTCATGCAATTGACAAGGGGGGGGAATTTAAGGCCTTGCCTCTTTTATTTAATCCACAGGTTTACCATTTCACTAGCATAGACAGGTAGATCTACTGACCCTGCAAACTCCTTCCCATCTCTTCTTTCTTTTGGAGTAGCTTTACATTCCTAGATGAGTTATGATGAGATCCTTTTGAAAGGAAGATTTAGCAAATTCAAATTACAAGCCTTGAGAAAAATCTGTGCCATAACTTTAGCTTTCAAATTAACTTGTGGCTTAAGGGCAATGTAGAGATTTTTCCATTCAACTGGCAGTCTTTTGGCGAATTTGCCACACACAGGTTTCAGGATCCATCCTAACTGGCAACGGTTTGATAACACCAACATATTTGCAGTATACATTAATCTGGTTTATGGATATAATGACTAGAGCTCAGTGACTCTTCTAACGTGAATATACTCTGAAATGAAGTAGATAATAGATCCTTTTTAAAACTAGAAGTAGAAGTACATGCCTACTCTTTTAATATATATACTGCATCTTTTTCTTTTTTCTGTTGTAAGGCACTTACTATCCTTTTGTGGTGTAAGACAATTACTATTTTGGAAAATTTACAAGATAGACCTATCAAATTCATGACTTTCATTAAGGTCACGGATGAAAGAAGGTGTCTCATCATTACAAATTGCTATTCATACCCTAGCCATATAGCTACAAGTCCCAAAAGCTAAAACTACCCTAGCCTACCTTACTGATCATAGTTGAGAAACATAGCAGAGTTGGCCATCCAAGAGAAACCCTGTAATATAAAGAATATCTACATTGCCGCTCTTGTTAAAGCCATTGTTAAGATATAGGCTTCAATTATTATGACTATACATAGAAAAGGATGATCGAATTTATTCTACTGAACTTGATGATATGATAACATAGTGATTCAAGTCAACATATTGACTAAACTCAGATCCCAGTCGTTCAACCTGACTTTCTGCTTTAATGGACTCCTCTTAGTTCAGGGATTTGGTCTTGACTCTAGGGAGATCATTTTTGACTTGCCATTTTAATATATGGGACATGATATAGGAGTTTGGCTCGTCCTGCAACACTCCTATTTTGCTTACAATATTTAAGCATGAGTTATTTGCCAATGGATTTGTTCTCCTTTGTTTGGCTAGAGAGGTAAGGGGAAAATAGTTATTCAAAATCATATGGCCAATCAACACCTGTTTCCCAGAGAAGTCTGTTCATACATCAAATTTCCATAGACCCCAAAAATGTTGCACTGAGTATTTATTTGAATAAAATCTTTCCTTAGAAATTGTCGATTTCCTGGCATTCTGACTCGGACACTATTTTTATTTCCAGGATGCCTATGGTTTAGTGCCTTTTTCTAGGGCACTGCCACTGATGGTTGCCTTGTCCTATCTGATGATCCACATGTCCTCAAAGAGGTATGTGGAAACTCTTTTGCTCCTTTTACCCGAGGTAATATTTCACTGCCAAATTAGACCTTATCTATTCTCTGACTGTTTCACACATCAAGCATAGTAATCTAATTTTTGTCTCTTATTTATACTGATGTTGCATTTGCCCCTGCAGGTTGTTTTTTCTCTACATCAACTGGCTTGCAGAGTTTTGAACATCCTCTGAATAAGCTGATGCCAATGCCTCGTGTTGATAGTAAGGGGCAGATGCATGGGGCAAACTTCAAAGTAGATGTGTTTGCCAAGAGGCAGACTAGCATGCCTAGAGTGGGGAGTGAGGCCAATTGGGCCAAGGAATTTTGATAAGAACTAGGCCAATTGGGCTAATGAATCCTGATAAGAACAATTTGATATTTAGAAATATCATTTTGTTTTTTATTTGATATGTATTATTTTCATAATCAATATTGATGAAACTGAAAAGTGAGTCAGTTTTGCAATGTAAAGGTGATTTCAAAGGCTGTTATTGGCTTATACAAGTTTTCTATCTGCAAAGTTAGTTACTCCAACCTTTTTGATTAATGTATATCGTTGACTACAACAACCCTTGAAACTAAGGTAAATAAGACACAGGTAGAAGCTGCTTGCTAAGATTAGCACATTCAATTGCTTAAATAGCTAGGAGAAAACTCTGAAAAGGAGCAGCTTTATTTCAATAACATACCAAAAGAAATGATGTAAGTGGCTTTTGTAATAGTCCATTACCATCTATTTGGTAGTCTTTTAAACATTCAATTTTTTTTAATATATTAAACATGTGTGTTATCATTTATTTGGGCTTTAAATATATATATGAATGTTAAAAGCATCATCTGAAGAATTTTTAATGATTTTTTTTATTAATTATAAATTATTTTTAATATATTTTAAAATGTGAAAATTTAACATAGTTAAAGTTAGTTAATTAAGTTTAGTTTTTCTTAGTTCATTTAAAATGATATATTATTTAAAGTTGTGTTTCCTTTATATTTAAAATGATACATTATTTTAACATTTTATGTTTGTCAATTAGTAAAAAAAAAATGTAATTTGAGGAGTTTTTTATTATGGCAATAAGTTCTATTGTTGTCTACAACATTTGAAAATTTTACCAAGTCTTACACTTAATGGATTTGTAGGTTCGTAGTTGATTCATGAGAAATTTGACAGTAGCCAAAAAAGTGAGATATCCAAAATAAGAGATTACCAAGAAACTAAAAAACCATCAAGATATACACACAACCTATAGCCATAAGAAATTAGAAAAGGTTGTCGGTGCACGGGTCCAACCCCCACGGAGTATATTTATCCTCCTTGACGATAGTATTCATTTGATTGGCCCAACTGATTTAAGTTTGCATTGGCCATGTGGAGTTAAAAGTCAATTCTTTCTACCAGCATCCCCAATTTACAAGAAGATTGGCTTACCTTATTCCCAGTCCAATGAGAATGTAATGTGATCACATAGGGAAAGGTGGATAACAATATTTGAATTTGAGAAACCAATAGCTAAAAATCCCAACCCTTAACCACTTTTGCCACAAGGGTTCCCTACATAAGTTTCTGAGTTGTGGATATGGCGAGTTGGGAATCTCCATCCACCTGGATATTAGAAAATCATTATTTGCTTGTGATCTGCAGACCTTGTTCTAGAGCAATAAACTCTACAACATTTTTGTTGGTGATTCCAAAGTTGCCAACATATATCCTTAGTATTTCCATGCCAGTCCTTGAATAATCCTCCATACTTGGTTGGGCTTGGATTTCCTTCGATAACCCCATCAAAGTTAAGATTGGAAAAACCAAGGGGCAGAGGAGTAAATCAAGGAGGGGAGTTTATCATCTTGGGAAATGGATTAATTGTATTTTATGTTCCATTCTTGTTTCAAGAGTTCCCACCCCCTTGCAACCAACACCACAATAGTTTGGCTCCCAAGGCTTTGTTAAGCATTTATGGATCCCTCAATCCAAGCCCCCCTACCAACTTTGGTTAACATACCTTGTCCCAAGCCATTATAGCCCACTTCCTAGTGTGCTTAATGCCTTGCCACAAGAAATCTCAAAATTTGGTAGTGATAGCTTTATAAATCAATGTATGCGTTGGCAATCCTGAAATTTGGTATATCGGTGAAGCTTGAAGAACATCTTTGGTCAAGGTCACATGACCTTCCAAGTTCAAAGAGTGGAAGGTCTAGTTGTCAATTCAATTTGAGATCCTCTAAAGAATGTCTTGCCAACAAGAAGCACATAACAAATTTTCTACCTACGAGATACCCAGATATCGGCCTGAAAGACTACCTATTTGGTAATTTATTAATCATGTTAGATATATTTGCACTAGACATCTAGTATTGACAAAGATGTTAGAGTTATCCCCATTGATAATAGTACTAGAAGCCTCCATGAACTTTGATATGATGTAATTCAACACCTGCATTTCCTAAAGAGAAGGTTCCACAAAAAGAATGATATCATCAACAAATTTCTAATGTTTTATTGACATATATGTGCCAAGTACTTGGATGCCTTTGAAAGCACCTTGGATGATAACCTCTTTAATGTATCTTCCAAGACCTTCAACTACAATAATGAAGAAGAAAGACATTTTCCTTATCAGAGACCTCTGGATACCCAAAAAGAGCAGGTAGGGATCCATTCAAAAGAATAAAAAAGAATGGGGTTAGAGATGAGGGATTTGATTCAGTGAATCTACTGCTAGGAAAAATTGAAAGTTGAGAGAACTTAGATAAGATTGTTGGAAATAATACTGAGAGGGGGCTTGAATCAATATTATTAAATTCTTTTCAATATGCCTTCCTTAATTTATTGATCATTAACTTGTATATAATAATGAGCATGAAACACGAAAAACAGATAGTCACACCAAAGAACATCAGATATAAGGTGGAAACCCAATGTGGGTGAAAACCACCTGCTGCAATATGTCTCTCTCTTCTTTAAATTAGAAACTTCTTTTACAATGATCTTGTACTGGTGCAGTCCTTTACCAGTACGCAGGCTGCAACCTGCAGAGAGCTACAACTCTCTCTCATTTTCCAGTCTCTCCTGGAAGGGAGCTACAACGCCCTTTGCTCTTTTACTTCTTTAAGGACCACGTTTCATTAATTTTTAAATTGGACCCAACAACAACATTGAAGCACATAATCAACCAATCTTCTGAATCACCCAATCACCAGATCCATACACATACAATGATATTATGAGAGTTATCAACCCGATCTAGTACATAAATATAAGTCATTAATCATGCTACTATCTGAACTCAATACCAGTAACCAAACATCAGTTATGCACCCAAAACCCTACAGAATAGTCAAAGGCAGTTAAAACGAATTTCAAGCAGGGAACGCAACTTCACTGGTATAGATCTGTGGATATCCGCACTTCCACTTGCTCCGAACTTGCAGATCTCCGCACCTGTACCTTCTGTGGCGCCGCACACCTACGCACCTGCGCCTTCTGTGGCGCCGCACACCTACGCACCTGTGCCTTCTGTGGCGCCGCGGACCTCCACAGCTGCGCCTCCTATGGTGCCGCGCACCTCCGTAGCTGCGCCTCCTGTGGTGCCGCGCACCTCTGCAGCTGCGCCTCCTGTGGCGCCGCGCACCTACGCACCTGCGCCTTCTGTGGCGCCGCGCACCTCCGCAGCTGCGCCTCCTGTGGCGCCGCGCACCTCCGCAGCTACGCCTCCTGTGGCACCACGGACCTCCGCACCTGCGCCTTCTGTGGCGCTGCGCACCTCCGCAGGTGCAGCGCTTCTGGTCCTGCGTATCTGCGCACCTGCAACGCTTCTGTGCCTGCGTATCTCCGCACTTTTGTCTCATTGGACCTGCGTACCTCCGGGTATAGATAATTTCAAGACTTCAAGAATAACCCGGACTATCAGATCTATAAATCTGATCATGCGCCGAAGTGATCTCAACCTATCAGTAGATTCGCCTCATTTAGATCTAGACATTACTCCCAAGAGATTCTAGCTCACATAAGATGTTCAACCCAAAAGCATACCCAAGCCAAATGATCTCCTTTGCTTTATAAAGGCAAGCTCTTCCTCAAATCATGGATCAATACCATGGGCCAAAACCATAATAACACAATTCCGTCGGCTAAATACCAAGAGTTAAACATAAGGAACCCCACGTGTGCTTTTCTTTGCCTTGAAGTAAGTGAACTGGGGGTACACACCTTCTGAATGGGTAACCTGCAGGTATGACCGCACCTCCTGTATGGGTAACCTGCGGGTCCGCACCTTTTGAACCATTCACCTGCGAGCCTCTTAATTTTCATTATTTTGAGAGCCTGAACACTTGAGTGAGTTTCCATCAAGTACAACACTTGTATCATAGAGCCATACCAGAATCATAATGCCAACAATCTCCCCCTTTGGACTTGATGGCAACCTCAAGATCTTCACTGTCGTTCTCCCCCTTTGACATCAAGGGCAAAGGGTGATGCTCCCCCTAAGAACATGCTCCCCCTGAAAATGAACCAGATCTGCAAAGAGGAACAAGAATCCACCAAAAAAACATGAAAGAGATAAAGACATATTGCAGCCATGTTTTAGATCAGCATCCATGTTCTTCTTTTGTGCTCCATAATGCCAACAATGCATTATATGTGCTCCCCCTGAACCTGTGCCATCGATCTGCAACCAATCCATAAACCAGCAAATGTACGCGTATACCATGTATAGACCTCGCGTACAACCAACAAATGAGATTCAACAACAAGATGATGCATCAACAACCCCCAGCTTTTGCCTGAGGTATTCAAAAGTCTCCCTGGGCAGTGGTTTGGTGAGTATATCAGCAACTTGTTCCTTAGAAGGAACATACTCCAACTTGACCTTTTGTTCAAGCACTTGTTCCCGGAGAAAATGATATTTGATGGGTATGTGCTTGGTCTTTGAATGCATGATAGGGTTCTTTGAAATGCTTATTGCACTTGTATTATCGCATAGGATGGAGATAGGTGGTGTACAAGTGATTTGAAAATCCTGCAGGGTCTGCATCATCCAAGGAAGTTGAGTGCAGCAAGATGCAGCAGCAACATATTCTGCTTCAGCTGTAGACAAGGAAATCGAACTCTGTTTCTTGCTAAACGAAGATAGTAATCTGGAACCCATAAATAATGCACCACCACTTGTGCTCTTCCTGTCGTCCACGCTTCCGGCCCAATCTGCATCTGTATAAGCATGAAGTGTGAGATCTGTATCTCTAGGATACCATAAGCCATAATGTTGAGTTCCTTGAAGATATTTGAAAATTCTCTTCACTGCTTGAAGATGAGTTTCCTTTGGATTTTCCTGAAATCTTCCAACTATTCCTACTGCATGCATGATGTCTGGTCTGGTACCTGTCAAATAAAGTAGACTTCCAATCATAGATCTGTAGGTTGGTTGACGCACTGCTTCTGATTCGTCATTTGCACTGAGGTTGCATCCTGTTACCATGGGTGTACATATAGGTTTTGCATCTTCCATGCCATATTTCTTCAAAATATGCTTGAGATACTTGGTTTGAGACAAGAAGATCCCTCCATTTTGTTGGATTTGCAAACCAAGAAAGTATGTCAGTTCTCCAAGCAAGGACATTTCGAATTCTTTCTTCATCACCAAGGCAAAGTTTTGACTCATAGCTTCTTCATTGCTGCCAAAAATAATGTCATCTACATACACAACAAGTATTAGCAATTTGTCATTTTCAAATTTTATATAAAGATTGCTATCTGCTGATCCTTTTGAAAACCTTGTTGATGAAGATACTTATCCAAACGATAGTACCAAGCCCTTGAGCTTGTTTGAGCCCATAGAGAGCCTTTTTCAATCTGCATACAAGATTTGGATCATTTTCAAGAATGAACCCATCTGGCTGTTCAATGTATATTTCTTCTTCCAAGTCTCCATTCAGAAAGGCTGATTTCACATCCATTTGAAATACTTTGAAGTTTTGAAAACTTGAGAGAGCAAGGAACATTCGAATGGCCTCAAGTCTTGCAACGGGAGAAAAGGTTTCTTCAAAGTCTATTCCTTCTTGATGCGCATACCATTTACAAACAACTCTGGCCTTGTTTCTAATTACTTCTCCATTTTCATTCAATTTATTTTTGAAGACCCATTTTGTTCCGATAACATTCTTATCCTTTGCTCTAGGAACCAGTTCCCAAGTGTTGTTCCTTTCGATTTGCTCAAGTTCTTCATCCATTGCTTTTATCCAACATTCATATTTGCATGCTTCTTTCACATTTTGTGGTTCAGTAGAGGAGAGTAATGCCAAATAGCTTGAGGCTTTCTTCTTGTTTGTACAACTACTTCTTTCTGCCCCATAATCTGAGATTCTGGATGATTCTTCTGAACATATCTGGATGGAGTCTTTTCTTCTATTCTTGTCTGCTCCTATGATTCTTCTTCAGGTTCTTCTTGAGGTTCTTCATCATTCTGCTGTTGAGGGTAGCCTTCATCTTCTTCGATGTCTTCATGATGTACTTGTCTAGGGATGTATCGCTTCTCATCAACCACTACATCAATGCTTTCAATAATTCTGCCAAGTCTTTTATTGTAGCACTTGTATGCTTTGCTATGTGGAGAGTAACCAAGAAGAATGCCTTCATCTGCTCTAGGTTCAAGTTTGGCAAGCTGCTCATCAGTATTCTTAATATAGCATTTGCTCCCAAATATTTTGAAGTGCTTTACCGAAGGAGTCTTACCATTCCAGAGCTCATGAGGAGTTTGAGTGCTGTTCACCCGGACATTTGTTTTGTTTAGAATAACAACCGCAGCATGAGCAGCTTCACCCCATAAAGTTGTGGGAGTCCCTGATTCATCAAGCATAGCACGGGCCATTTGTTGGACTGTTCTGTTCATTCTTTCCACAACTCCATTTTGCTGAGGAGTTCTAGCTGTAGAGAATTCTCTTCTTATCCCATGTTCTTCACTGAAATCAAAAAATTCATTTGAGGTAAACTCCCCACCTCTGTCGGATCTGAGGCACTTAATTTTGTGACCCGATTCATTTTCAGCCAAGGCTTTGAAGGCTTTGAATTTTTCGAATGCTTCATCTTTGTGCTTCAAAAGTCCTAACTAGACAAACCTGGAGAAATCGTCAATGAATAATATCAAGTATTCTTCTCCTCGAGGTGTTCTTTTCCTGAATGGACCGCATGTATCTGTATGTACTAACTCAAGAGGCATGCTAGCTGATCCTTCCTTCTCTGGAAAGTTAGTTCTGGTTTGTTTTCCAAACTGACATGATTTGCATATGGTGTTGTCAGGAATTTTTATATCTGGAAGATCGCGAACTGCCTGATATTTGCATGCTTTCCTTATTTGTGAAAAGCTTAGATGTCCCAACCTCCGATGCCATAACCAGTGCTCATCATCCTTGCTTAGATAGCATTGTTGTTGTCCTTCTTCAAAAATGTACAGATTATTTGGAGTTCTTTTGCCTTTGATCACTGTTTTACCTGTATCAAGATCACGAACAAGACATCCATTTGATCTGAATATCACCTCGGTTCTTTGATCACACATCTGACTGACACTTAGAAGATTATGTTTCAATCCATCAACATACAAAACATTTCCAGCCTTGAGCTTTTCTTTTAACTGAGCAATACCCTTTCCTTTTATAGTTGCAGGAGTATCATTTCCAAAAGAAACTTTCTTTCCTTTTTCTAGAGCAGAATATGATTCAAGTTTTTCTTTGTCACCTGTCATATGCTTCGAGCATCCACTGTCGATGTACCATAGATTTTCTTGTCCCTCTTCATAAAAGGCTATCCCACATCTTTCTGTTTGTGGTTCCTTTATTCTCCATGTTCTGGTGCTTGAGGCTTGTTCCTTTTTCTGCTGAAATCTGCTCCTGCATTCAGAATCTTCATGACCAAAGTTATTACAAATAGAACATTCAACTTCATTTTCAAGAGCCGAAAAGTTGTTATAGGTCCCTTTTGTAGTCATACTTCTTTGTTTTTGAGCTTCTCTAGTCATGATTGTTTTATATGCAACACATTGAAAGTTATGGCAAGAGAAACATTGTCCATTGAAGAAACTTCTGTGATTATCAAATCTACGGGCCACATGATTGTAATTTCTATTGTCATCCATTCTTGAAGCAAATTGAGAAGATTTTACCTGAGGCTGGTTGTAGCTTTTGTTCATCCTTAAGACAGATTGCCCCTGATAGTCTTTGTTTGTTCTTGATGTAATTCATCCCTGCTTTACCTGGTGATCTCCATTGTGCTTTTGCTCATTCCTTCTTGTTGCATCAAGATAACTTTTCGAGGTAGATGCTTGAGAGGTTTCTCCATTATACCCCGGACCTGTCTTGTTTAGTGGAGAACACTGTACATTGATGATCTCATCCAGATTTTTAGATCCTTTGACAAACTTAAGATTAATAGCCTTTGTTTTCTCAATCTCCTTTCTAAGACCAACAATTTCACCTTCTAACTTTTCAAGATATTTTTCTTTTTCATCAATTTGAAATTGTAGAGTATCAATGATCATATTCTTTTCT
>APFE031530647.1:0-17794 GCA_000404065.3 Pinus taeda
CTGCAACGGAAAAACATCCAAAAATACTGAACATGTGTTCAACATGAAGCATATATTGCTGAAGTTCTGACTGCTGCTAGTCTCTGCGTTGACCCTCTGAAGCCTCTACGTTGCTGCTGACTCTGCACTGTGCCAACTGCATTGCTGCTAACTCTGCTCTGCACTGCTCAGTCTCTGGCGCTCCTAGCCACTGCAACTGTCACTTCGACATTCCTTTGGATCGGCTGACAATGGTCCATCCGGCTACTTCTGATATGGGCACTCGTAGCAAGGTATTGATCCAAGAGGTGGATTCCTCAAGGATCCTACCCATCCGCAATTCTTTCGAACTATAGTAGTAGATCACCCCATTCTCCCCTGGAGGTATCTAGGCAATCATGGCAAACTCCTCCTCCTCCTCGATCTTAGCTGTTGCAGCTCGCAGATCATGTTTCTTGTCCTTGTCCTTCTTCTTGAGAGGACGCTGTGTAGCGTATTGACCAAATTCACCACACCAGAAACATTTGATCTTTGAGACATCCTTCTTCTACCTCCGCTGCTCCTGCTGCCCCTTTTATGCAAGGGCTGCATTCTATTCCTCCTCCTTGGGCTTCATCCCACTGCTGCTGCTATCAAGTTCGCACTTGACTAAGTCTCGTCTCATCTCTTCTTGCTGAAGAGGGGCCCACATCCCTTCCCGATCCAACAATCTCTCTCTGCCCAAGATACTTTGGACAAACACTTGCCATTCTTCTAAGACTGAATTCAAGGCCAACCCCACCATCTTGGTGGGCTGAGGTGATGACCCTACAATTGCCAACTAATCTCAGACTTTCTGAAGCTTTGATAGGAACGGATCAATGCATTCCCCCTTTTGCATCCTTGCAGATCTCATTTTCTCCTCCAAGTACATCTTTTGCTGCTCAGAAGATCCCTGATACAACATAGCCAAGGCATCCCACATCTCCTTGGCAGTCCCTTTGCCAACAACGTGACATACAACATGATCCCTCACTCCAACGAGGATCAACTGCTTATCCTTCGCCATTTCAAACTTGTACTTCTTGAGTGGATCTGCATCTGCAGGTTCAGCTACCACACCATTGACATAGGCCTTGAGATTATGCTAATCCAGAAGACAAGAGATCCTTGCCTTCTAGATCACATAGTTGGATGCTTTGTCCAATCGATCTTGATCTCTCAGCCCATTAGCTGCCATCTCTGCCAACACAATGTCGAACTACCTTCTCTCTCCTTTGCGTTGCTGCTAGGCTGGCCTACGCATTCCCTGCTGGAGTTAGTAGATTTGCTCCTCTCTACAACTGCTCAGCAATTGAGAAATCGAATTCCCTGGCTCAAAATTCTTTGAGGAAGAAATTCCCTCAAAAAGTGTCTCCTTCCTTCTTGTGATGTTTTTCAGCCCCAACAACTGCTGTAGAAAACTGTGTCTCACCTGAAGACTGCTCTGCGCTGAAGCTTCTGTTGTGCCGCTCCCTTCGCTGCTGACAAATCTCGATCTAGAAATCTTACCTCTCTGTCAATTCACTCAGAGAGAGATCTTCCTTGAGACTCTTGCCTTCTTGGCCTAGATTGCACATTCCCTCTGGGATTCGATCTCTTGGAAATACTAAGAGGGGGGGGGGTTGAATCAATATTCCTTAGCAATTAACATTTTTAAATCTTTTCAGAGCATTAGTTAATATTCAATTATTATTAATGTGTATGCAGTAATAACAATAAATAAAAGAACGCAATAAACACAAGAATTTTAGGTGGAAAACCTCCTCCAGGTCAAAAACCACCGAACGCTTTTCTAATAAATTCTCTAATCTTCAGCCCCAACTAAAATGAAAGCAACATCTTCCTAGAATTCTAGAAAAGCATTCTCTCCAGCTCCGACTGGAAGGGCGCCCCAACGCCCTGGTTTTTTCAGTAGTCAACTGAATGGATGCCCCAACATCCTAGACCAACCTACCACCCTGAAGTGTTCATAGGGTCCAACATGTAGGCGACTTCATGCACTAGCCTAGCACCTCCTTGCCACCCTATAATGACTGAAATGAGACAAGAGTGTGGATTCCCGTACCAGGGACAACGATCCACGATACAGTACGATTTACAATGATTTTGACCAAACACCCAATTACATTATGACTTCCAACCCAACCATGACATCATCCCAACAGAGACTCCTATACCTCCCAATAATGCCTTTTCGACTTAGGCATATTGACTCTTTTACAATAATGACTCTTTAATGACAACACTTTTACAAATGACTCTTTTACAACTTTACAATGATGACTCTTGGCCTTGACACTTCTTCACAATATACGGATGGTTGTCATGTCTTCAAAGGATGTCTCGCTGCAATGCTTCCTTTGATTTGATACTTCTGCTCTTGAATTCTTGCTTGAAGTTGTACTTGAATCTTCTTCTACCTGCATGCAAAATTTTTCCAGCGAAACCAATCCCAAAACAAAACAAGATACCCTTCAACTTACCTCTGTCTGCAAAATACATATAAGTGCATAATAATGAATAAATACAAATTAAAATTACAATGCATACCTGAAGTGTGCTTGTCACTTTTGTTGTTGACTTGTTGCAGCAGTAGACAAAGGCTTCCACTCTTGATATAGGCCTGGACTCTATGCAAGACTATATCCAAAACTGACCTAAAGATATATACAATAAAAACTGATGACAAACCCTAGACTTGTGATGGACCAAGTTCTAAGTACAACAACGGAGACCATTCTATCAACTATGAGAAGACAAGTAACACGAACTTACAACAGCATATAGATTTAGCAGACTTGGAGTAGCATCAAGAATATGTAACAAAACATGTAGTATCAAGAATAAGACATCTGAAAAACTAATTGTGACATATAGGGACATAGAGATATAATCGAGACACTGTATATACTTACGTTGTCTTGCAAAAACATATGTCAGAGATGATACTGAAAGTTCAAATGTAAACACTAATCATACATACCTTGTTGTAGGAGACTTACCCTTGACTGTTGATGTGTGGTCCTCACTGCAGTGATCCTTGAATGCATACTTTTTCTTGCCTTCTAGGAGCTCGATATTGAATCTGTTGTATCTATGTAATTTCAGATCTCCAGGGTCTAAGATTTTGTCCTGTGATAGCCCTCTAGGTCCTCTTTCCAAACCCATGGCTTTGATCAAGATTGGATTCTTCAAGAAAGAGTTATGCCCAATCTCCCATGATGACCTGATTATAGACTGGTTTAGTAGGAACTTGTATGAAGTGCCACGTGTCACTGTTGTGACCTTTGGCCCTGAAAGTGCTACTCAACAAACTACAATCCGTCTTTTTAATGTGACTATTTATGAAATTTGAATCTAATGCTTCGAGAGAAAGTTATGATGATTTTTCCAACGTCACTTGTTTGACATGGAATTCGGGAGCCTGCAAAAACCCTAACTTTCTTAGATCATATCTCTGAAAATATAGTGAACCAAGATCTGAATTCGATCATGAGGTTCATCAAGATTTCGGCTCAAATGGGTTTTAATTTCAGCTTCTAAAGCTTCACAGAAAAAAAGTTATAGCAAAAATGCCATGATGAACTGTTTGAAGCCACAAAATCCCTACTAGAGGAGGATATGACGGTCATTATTTATATGAATGTCTTGAGTTGAGAGGGTCCTCAACAAGTGAACGTTGGAGGGATTTTAGGAGCAAATTTTTTTATTATTAATTATTGACTATTCAATGACCACGACCAATTATGAGTGCCATGCCACAACCCCATAGGGTTTTAACCCACTAGCTAGGGTTACTAACTTCAAACATGAATATCTCTCAAACCATGAAGAATTACTTGGCGTGCCATATATCAACAGAAACATCTTGACGATTAGAATCCATCTTAAAGATCCTTGACTCAGAATAGAGTAAGTTGTCAAGTCAAAATTCCCATGCAATATCGGGGTAGCTCCTGGTGCTGCTTGGGTTGACATCATTGACAACCACTGGTCAACAATCTACCACTTTGGCATTGATGGCAACACAAGTACTCTCCCTGCGATCATGACACCTCTTCCTACTTCCTTCTCTCCCCCTTTATCATCAATTGTAAAGGGTAACTCTCCCCCGACAAATAGTCATCCTACGGACCTATACACACCTCCACTCCCCCTTTCTACTTACTTAGATAAGAGAAAGAGTCTAATGAGAACTTGGGAGAATCCCAAGCTTTTGGTGAAGATACTCAAATGCTTCACAAGGTAATGGTGTAATAAAGATGTTTGCAATTTGTTCCTTTGTACCAACATATTCAAGCTTGATATTCTTTTCGACAACCTGCTCTCTAATGAAATGCAATTTGATCGGAATGTGCTTTGTTTTGGAATGCATCACATGTTTTTTGGAGATACTGATGGCACTGGTGTTATTGCAGAAGATGGGAATAGGCTCATCAAATTTAACTTGAAGATCTTGCAAGGTTTGCTTCATCCAGAAAACTTGAGTACAACAAGTTGCTGCCGCGATGTATTCTGCTTCCACTGTGGATAACGAGATTGAAGGCTTCTTTTTACTTAACCATGAGACAAGGTCCACCACCTAGGTAGAACGCTGCTCCACTGGTACTCTTACTATCATCAACACTTCATGCCCAATCTGCATCATATAAGCTTGGATAGCCAGATCATTTTCTTTTGGAATACCATAGACCATATTCCGTTGTACCCTTGAGGTATCAAAGAATTCTTTTGACTCCAATAATATGAGATTCTTTTGGTGTTGCTTGGAATCGTGCTACTTGTCCAACTGTCTGCAACACATTTGGCAGGGAGACTGTCACATATAGGAGACTACCAATCATGGATCTATACAACCTTTGGTCCACATCCGTTGACGAATCTTCTTGTAACCTATTACCATGGGGCTAAGGATAGGCTTGCAATCTTCCATCTTGAATTTCTTGAGCATTTCCTTGATGTACTTGATTTGATATATGCATATTCCTTTATCCTGCTAAGATATCTCGATAATCGTTAGATTGTCTTGATCCACTTTCACATAGAGATTGTTTGTCAACGCTTCCTTTCTTGAATTTGTAATACTTCAAATATTCTTCTCCCCTTGAACATGTAATGAAACTGCCATCTTGTTCAAACTACCTCTCTGTCAATCATAGACTTGTGTCATATATTGTTGCATAGATTCCTCATCTTCAAATTTCTAGGAATCGATAAGCTGAATTGTTCAGAATAGTGTGTCATTTAACGGACCATCTTGATTTGAGTCATTAGCCGAAGCAGCCGCTGATTCCTCACAATCCGTTACGAATTGTGAAACCATAACTGTTGGGACCTTATTGCCTTCTTGCTTTCTTGCTCATCTTGTATTGTTTTCCTTTCCAAACCTTCTTATTCTCGTTGTCAAGCCTTTCATTCATGGTTGATTCCATCTTGTACTTGCAATTACGAGCTATGTGTCCATAGTTATGACATTTGTAACATCCAATGTTATTCATAGAAGATTTCGTTTGGTGTCTATCTTGTGATCCTGCAAATTTGCTTCTAGGGTTTTGCTGATAATAGTTGTACCTGTCTGGAACTTCACAATCCCTAGCCTTATGTCCAAAATTGTTACATTTGTAACATTTGACATCATCTCTCAAATGATAAAATTTGTTGATATTAGGTTGAGTTTTGGAATATCCATTTCTGAGGATCTCCTGGAATTATATTCATTCGAAACATACATGCGACATTCTGCAGCTCTATATGTCCAAACCTTCCCATGAAAAACAATGACCATTAAAGATAGGTTGGTACCTGGGAGGAAATCTTCTTCGAGGAATTGTCTTCCAGGGTTCTTCCTGCGAGTCTTGATCTCTTGATTTAGCTGAGAGATCTATCTGCTTGGTTGAGAGATCTGTTGAAATTTGGTACCGGAGGACAGGTGGTTCCCTTAGGCTTTTGATCTTTGGCCTGGGGAAAAGTGTCCCAAAGATTTTAATTTTTCTCCTAAAGTGACTTTATAATTTTTATAAAGTTAAAATCTAATTTAAAAGTGACTTTAAGTGATAAAGTTACTAAGTCTAATTTTAAAGTGACTTTTATAAAGTCAATGAAAATTAGAAAGGAAAAGTGACTTTGGAAATAAATGACTAAGTGGGTCTTTATTAAAGTGGGTGAATTAAAAAATAGAAAGTGAGATTTAAATGTGCATTTAATCTCAGCCATTGATCTAAATCTATTTCAGCCATTGGATTTAGCGATCACCCAAAGTCATTAGGGTGGGTAAGAGGAAAAGGAGGAAAAGATCATTCATTCTTTCATGAGCAGATTGGGAGAAGGAGAGCAAGAGAGCAAGGGAGATTTCTGGACAGGAAGGAGAAAGAGGCAGCGGTTTGGCCCACATACCAGGCAGCTCTTCAGCAAATCAGAACAGCAGAAAGAACAAGCATACAGCTGAAAGAACCAGCAATAAAAGGTAGATTTTTGCTGAGCAAACAGTAAAAGGCAGATTTGTTTTTGCACAGAAATCGAGGCAGCTGATTTTCTGCACAAAAATCGAGGTCCGTATAGCCTGTCCGTACTGTCAGTACAGCATGTCCGTACCGTACGTACAACCATCCGTACCGCAATCCGTACAGTTGCCGTGTAGCATTGTGTTGCTGTTTGGAAATTTCCAGTGGGCTGTGAGGCTCAGAAATCGAGATAAGTTGGAAATTTGTTTGCTGATTTTTGCTGATTTTCGCTGAAATTTCTCACTGTGTTTTAATGGCTGTTTATTATTACTGATTTTTATTTCTGCAATTTCCAGCATTCTGTAAATTTTCCAGAATTTGTGTTTTCAGCAAATTTATTTTTTCCAGCCTATTGAATGTATGTTTACGGGAAAGGGCATTTAACTACATGGGAGAAATAAGGAGAAACTGAAAACCGGGGTGGGAAAACAGAAATTTTTACAAGATCTATCTGCTTGGTAGATTTTGCATACCCAACTTCTTTAATTGTCATAGAAGGACTTGACTTCTTTTCGAATTTTTCTTTGTAACCAAGACCAGTCTTGTTGTTGCATGATCGTTGGTTGTTGATGAGTTTGTCCAAAGTCTTTGAACTGTTGGCGTAGTTTTGAAAAGTTTTTCCTTTTTTTACTTCCATTTGTAGAGTATCTATTTTAGCTTCAAATGCTTCTCTTTCCTTGTTGTTTTCTTTTAATTCTTTCCTTAGAGATTCTTCAATTCACTTGTATTCTTCAACCTTGATTTTAACGTTGAGGACATGTTCTCTTTCTGTCTTCAATTCATCTTCAAGAGCGTTGACATGCTTCTTCTCAACTTTGAGCTCTTTGATAACCCTGATCACTTCGTTTTGAAATTCAACCTCAGTCATTTCTTCTTCTTCGTCAGGTGCCTCTTTCGTATTGTGCTTGGCCATAAACAATACTCTTCCGTTGAATTCTTCTTCGTTATCCCTGTCTTCTTCGGATGAGGAACTATCTTCTTTGGTGAAGAAACTTTCCTTAAACCATTTCTTCTTGCCTTGCTTGTTGAACTTCCTAGGACCTTTCTTTCCATTCGCAATAGCCTCAATTTTGTGAGGACATTTGGTTGCAAAATGCCCAACCTCACCACAATCAAAACATATTAATGGAAGTTTACCTTTGAATTTTCCCGTACTTGTTCTTATTTTCTGCGTGAAGTAGGCGAATTCTTTATCTGAGAGTTCTTCCTCTTCTTCCTTTTCTTCATCCTTACAACTGCAAGTATTTGCTTTCTGAGTTTGCTTGTCCTTACTATTCTTCTTGGATGTGACAAATGTTGTTTCTAAGTGAGATGTGCCATCCTCTTCTTCAATCCTCATTTCATATGCCATAAGAATTCCATGCAATTCATCTATGCTGAGATTGGTCAGATTCGATGTATCGTCCAATGTATGTTTCGAAAAACAATTTTTGTTTCAACAAGTTTTCCCAAACCTTCCAATGTATTTGTTGTTTCATCAACACGCTGAAAGTATGTAGCAATATCTTCATCTTCCCTCATTTTGACTTGCTCAAATTTTGCCCTGCAAATTTGAAGCTTTGCTTCTTTCACCTTTGGTTCACTTGCATATATATTTTCAAGCTTGCCCCATACCTCTTTAGCAATTTTGCAACTCAATACCTTAAGATAAACAAATTCAATAAGCCCATTGATAATAAGATCTTTAGCCTTTGCATCATATACCATATTTTTCTTACCTTGTTCATTTTGGGTCGGTGTGAAGCCTTTGTCAACGATTTCCCATACTTCATATCCTTGCGCCAACAAATGAACCTGCATTCTTCCACTCCAAAGTGCATAGTTATTTCCATTGAACAAAGGAACTCTTTTCTTAGTATACTCCATGATCTCCTTCCAGTTGTTAGACTATTATTGAATGAACCAAGCTCTGATACCAATTGTTGGAAATACTGAGAGGGGGATGAATATTCCTTAGCAATTAGTACTTTTAAATCTTTTCAGAGCATTAGTTAATATTCAATTATTATTAATGTTTATGCCTCTACTGGATCTCTCTCTCTCTCTTCTATGTTGAGTATTCTCTGACTGGGAAAGATTTCCCTTCGGATACTATCCCTGCCCCTCACTGCAAAAGATCACTTTGAATTTCTCTCCGGCAACTGCTCTGCTTTAGAAATTCAATCTTCTGATCTTCACTCGATGTGTTCTCCAAGTGTCCCTCAAGCCTCTTCTTATATCTTTCTGTTGGACAACCAATGACCCAGATTAACTTCTAATCAATGGCTTAGATCATTTGGCTTGATCCTCGTCCTCTTCAGGAAGTTACACCCACAGTTTAGATTAATAGCCATTAATTATTTTAATTTCCTAAGTTAGACTTAGGGTCCCATTAAAAATAATTAATTATTTTAATAAAACCGTCTCTAGGTGAAATTTCCCAAAACGATTTCTGGGTATTGGAGAATGGATGTGTCTAAGCCTCCCTGCAAATTTTGAGACTTAGATCACATCCGATGCTACCAAAAATCAACACTCCCTGTTAGCAAGGAATGTGCTCTAGCGATGCACCCTCCTGGAGCATCACCCTGTTCTGTAACATCTTCTTTTTGCGTTGCTGATGTCCGACATCACTACCCACCAACTACTGTGCAAATGCTGCATCTGTACTGCTGCTAACCCTGCCACTGTCAACATTGCATATGTACTGCTGCTAACCCTGCCACTGTCAACATTGCATAAGTACTGCTGCTAACCCTGCCACTGTCAACACTGCATATGTACTGCAACTTCCTCTCAATTATGCATCCGTGCTGCTGTTGGCACTCCCACTGCCACTGCCAATACTGCATCTGCACTGCAATCTTCTCCAACTACTGTTGCTACTGCATCAACAACAGAAAAGCATCCCAAATTACTGAACAAGTGTTCAGTATGATGCATCTCATTGCTGGAGTTCTGACTGCTGCTAGTCTCTACGTTGACCCCTTGAATATTTTGCGTTGCTGCTGACCTTTGCTCTGTGTCAACTGCACTACTGCCAACTCGAGCTTTGCGCTACTCAGTCTTTGGCGCTTCTAGCCACTGCAACTGTCACTACGACACTCCTCTGCACCAATTGACATTGGTCCATCATGCTACTGATCTGGGCTCCCGTAGCAAAGAATTGATTCGAGAGGTGGGCTCCTTAAGAATCCTGCCCATCTGTAGTCCTTTCGAACTACAACTCTAAATCACCCCACCTCCCTCCTGGAGATGCCTGGGTTGTCATGGCGAACTCCTCCTCGATCCTTGCGGCTGTAACCTTCAGATCATGCTTCTTGTCTTTGTCCTTCTTCCTGAGAGGACGCTATGTTACGTAGTGACTGAATTCACCACACTTGAACCATTTGATCTTAGAAACATCTTTCTTCTTCTTCTGTTGCTCCTGCTGCCCCTTGGATGCGAGGGTTGCATTCTCTTCTTCCTTGGGCTTCGACCCATTGCTGCTACTTCTGTCAAGTTTACACTTGACCAAGTCTCTCCTCAGCTCCTCTTTGCTTAAGAGCTGCCCACATTTCGTTCGAGTTTGGTAAAGTTGCCCTGCCCAGGATGCTCTGGACAAAGATTTGCCACTCCTCAGACACTGAATTTAGGGCCAGCCTTACCATCTCAGAACCTTGAGGTGTTGACCCCACAATTGCTAGCTCATCTTGGGTCTCCAAGTACATCTTCCGCTGCTTGGAAGATCCCTGATATAATGTTGACAAAGCATCCCACATCTCCTTGGTAGTGTCTCTGCCAGCGATGTGACAAACTATATGATCTTGTTAGAAAATTATATATTACGGAGCAATGGAACACATAAAATATTATAGAAATATAAACACAGAAAAACGCATAAAACAAGAGAGACACAGATATAAGTGGTTCACCTAGTTTGGGCTACGTTCACCCCAAACAGCCAGTCCTTCCTTTCTATTATCTAGCAAAATGAAGGGACACAACCCACAACAGATCCTATGTAATATCCTCTGTTTTCTCTCATAGTCTCACCTCTCTACTTCTCGCTCGGAGAATACACATCTATTATACAGCTTCAAAATACAATTCCCTCATACAAAGAGAGGGGTTGCCTTCTAGGGCAAAAAACCCTAAACTAAACATAAGTTCTACCGTTAGATTATCTGCCTAATGAATGGCCCAGATTGACTAGAAATTACTATACTTTTACAAGGTAATTTTACGTCTATTTTTAGCTTCGGGGGTGCTGCCCCTGAAATCCCCGCCAGGGGACTACTGGCCCCTGGACCCCCTAGCTAGGGGGGATCAGCCCCCCCGAACCCCTGTAGGGGGGACAAGTCCCCCCCTACCCCCCTGCGTGGAAAGGTGTACAAACTTCCTGGGGTATACATCTAGCTGAAACAAAGACCTTTGAACAATCATGCTCCACACCCAACAGATCCTTCACTCCGTCGAGGATCATTCTTTTTGTCTTTTCCATTTCTCCCTTGTACTTCTTGAGCGGATCTGGATCCGCGGGCTCAACCGCCATGCCGTCGACGTAGACTTTGAGAAAATTCTCATCCAGAAGGCATGACATCCTTGCCTTCCAGATCACATAGTTGGATGCCCCATCCAACCTTATCCTGATCTCTCAATCCACTGGCTGCCATCTCTGCCACTTCGAAAAAGTTGAATGACCTACTCCCTCTTGTTGCTTTTCAACAAATGAGAATTCGAATTCCTTGGCTAGGAATTCGCTGAGGAAGAAATTCCCCCAAGTGTCTCTTCTTCCTTCTGACGTCTTTCTGCCTAGTAACTGCATGCAGAAAACTGTCATGCTAGAAACCCCTCTTCACTGAAGCTTTTGCTGCATTGCTTCCTCTGTCACTGACAAATTTCGATCTGGAAATCATACATCTCTATCGACTCACTCAGAGAGAGATTAACCACGAAAATCTTGCCCTCCTGGCCTGTACTGCGCAATCCCTCTGGGAATTCGAATTGCTGCCTCTGCAGGAATTTCAAACTCCCTTCCTCCTGCAGTGCTGGGCTCTCCCAGCACTGTTCTCTTGTTTCACTTGCAACTCTGATACCATGTGAAAATTCTGATACCCAAATTCCTACTATAGCAATTGATTACGTTCTCCTATTTGTTAATTACTGAACGAAATTATTTACTGTTTCCTAGAGTAAACATTGGAACCAATACACTGCAACCTTCACCATTTAAATAATATATGGAAATAAGAAACTGAACAAGAAAGAAATACAACACATCTATACAGTTATTTTTGGACAAATGTCCCTAGAAAAACCCAATGCGGGAAAACTGGTGCAACAGCTTTAAGGGTTTTATTATTATGTAGTGGTAATTTTTGAATACAATCTTTGGATGCCTTCTCGTCATCAGCCCAATGTCACACCCTCTGGGGACAATTTGCTGCCTAGGAACTTCAATTTGCACCTCCCGGTCTCACACCTCGGCGTCCAGCTTCTACAATCGATCCCTTAAACAAAATTTTGGATTCCCTCTTTGTTAAAATTGGCAACTAGGGCCAAACTCCATGTGGGTCATCTTATTTATGGCAACTGATATTTTTCTTGGATCCCTCTCATCGAGAGGTATAGGATTGATCTAAAGATCATCCGGTTCTGATAAGTATTCATGGAGATATGAATTTATTTGTGTTATGGGACAATTCATCAAGGTCGGCCAGCAACCAAATAACCCCCACATGTGCTCAACGTTTTAGTATAAAAGGAGATGACTTGAGAGTCATTTCACACACACTTCACTCTTGATTTCTCTTCACTCGCTTTGGGTTTTAGTGGAATAGTGATCTAGGAGGATGAAGCCCTAGACGCAGGAGGAAAGAAGACTAAACAAGCTGCCCTAGTCGAGTCCTAAAGGATGCCCTAACCGCAATCAAAAAAAGGTCTTGGCCGCAACAAAGGAAGGTCTGTTTCATGGGTCTTTTGGAAGGCCAAGGTGTTGTAAGGGAGGCCGAGGTAGCTCCTTTGAGGGCTGAGACAAGGGCAGGTTGTTTCAGGACAGCGTGGAGGTGTTCTTAGGTGCCCAACTCTTGGTGAAGAGCAGTGTAGGTTGCTGTGGGTAAGCCACAAGCCCTATGAATTGTTTGGAGGGCAACGTATGGTGGTTTGAGTGGGCTGTAACTGGCAATGGAGGTCTGTGGTAGGCCGTAGGCTTAGCCACTCCAAAACAGGGCAACGTGGAGGTGTATTGAGGGTTGTCTATGCCCAAAACAACAATGAGGGGAGCCACCACTTCTCCAAGGGTAGGACACAACTACGGAGGGATGTCTTGGTAATTGATTAGAGGCTATTACGACAATCATATATACCCTAACCAGTCACAGTCATAACAACAACAAATGCACTCTTAGAATTGTTAACTTACAGTGGATAGGTGGTGTCAGAGGTTTCATGGTGGATACATGGGACAACAAGTACATGGTGGATACATGGGACAACAAGTACATGGTGCATAAATGGTTCATGGTGGATACAGGGGACAACAATTACATGGTGCAACAATCATAGTGCAACAATGGTACTTAGGACAACAATGGTACTTGGTGCAACAACTACATGGTACAACAGTATGGCACATGGGACAACAGTGTGGCAACATGGTGCAACAATGGCACATTGGGACAACAACGTGGTAGCATGGTGCATCAATGGCACATTGGGACAACAACGTGGCAACAATGGCACATGGGACAACAATGTGGCAACATGGTGCAGTAATGGCACATTGGGACAACAACGTGGCAACATGGTGCATTAATGGCACATTGGGACAACAACGTGTCAGCAATGGCACATGGGACAACAATGTGGCAACATGGTGCAGCAATGGCACATTGGGACAACAATGTGGCAGCATGGTGCAGCAATGGCACATGGGACAACAATGTGGCAACATGGTACAGAAGTGGCAGCATGGTGCAATAATGGCACATGGGATAGCAGTGGCAGCATGGTGCAGCATGATGATGAGGAGCAACACAATGATAGGTGCCGCATGGTGATGGAGTCACCTTGGAGAATTAGTTGAAGCAACATGTCTTCAACTGAGTTCAGCTACCTCATGTATCATCTTCTTAGAGATGATCTATGCTCTTATTTCGATAAGTCAAAGTGTGGACTTCTGTTGTATATGTACTCTCTCTCTCTCTCTGTTGAACTATTGAAGAACATATAAGAAGAATTGATCAAGAGTTTCCCCACATTGGGGTTTATCCCTGGCTAGCACCACATCTTGTGTTCTTTTGTCTTGGCTTGTCTTCTGCGATTTATGTTTATGTTTTATCTGCAATTTACTGTTATGTTGATGTGATTGCTAATCTGGAAAAGATATTGAGCTCACTGTGAAAATTGAAATAAATTGCTCCAAGCATAGAACATACCTAAAATTAACACTATTGGCTTTCGCGCTACCTCTGCGTGGATTTGCGTCAGCCTCTCTGGCTCTACGCTGGCTCTGCTTGATCTCTCTCTCTCTCTTCTCTGCTGAGTATTCTCCGACCAGGAAAGATTTCCTTTCAGATACTATTCCTGCCCCTCACTGCAAAAGATTATTTAGAATTTCTCTTCGACCGCTGCTCTGCTTCAGAAATTCGATCTTCTGATCTTCACTCGATGTGTTCTCCAAGTGCCCCTCAAGCCTCTCCTTATATCTTTCTATTGGACAACTAATGGCCCATATTAACTTCTAATCAATGGCTTGATCCTCATCCTCTTCTAGGAGTTACACCCACAATTTAGATTAATCCCATTAATTATTTTAATTTCCTAAGTTTAAACTTAGGGTCCCATTAAAAAAAATAATTATTTTAATAAAACTGTCTCCGGGTGGAATTTCCGAAAACGATTCTGAGTATTGGACAATGCTTGTATCTAAGCCTCCCTGCAAATTTTGAGACTTGGAGCACATCCGATGCTACCAGAAATCAACACATTCCTCAAGGAGCATCAAAACCTCATTTGATTTTAATCCCATGTGGCTATGTTCTGAAGTCTTGATTGTCATCAAGAATTGTGGGAGTTACAATCTACAACATTGATTTTGCTTTGACATTATTACATAAATGTTGTCTTCTTGAGATCTATTGAACTATGTGAAGGTTCCATGTTGTGTGGCTGTAGTTGTTTCCTGGTGTGGAGTGAGAAGGCAAGTACGGGGTGCAGACATTGGGAAACCCTTGAACATTCAGATCTTTGAAAGTAAACCTGAAGCATTCTTTTTGATCTGGCACTTGTTACAAGCAAAGACCCTTGCCCTTATCCAATATTACATCCGAGGTGTATGTCTGTGATCAGAATAGCTCTGGTATCAAAAGGATTTTTGTGACATTTGTGACTTGGTTATGCAATGATTGAAATTCTGAACTAGTGCAATGAAGCTTTAACATAGAGATCATGAACACATAGACATTGATACCCTCTGCAATACATAGATTTTGTATGCAACGCATATTACAATGAATAATTCCAGATCTCATACCATTGCGTTTGAGCAATGTATTGGAAGCCAAAGCCACATATAACTGTACCTATGGTGGAGAGTTGTACTAGAATGTGAGTGGAGGCTAATTCAGTAATCTGTGTGCACAAGAACACCTGTAGCAGAGTGTCTTTGATCAAAGGATGATCCGTGGTATTGCTGAAGAGTTGATCTCAGTGTGTTTGACCAAGCCAAGGATAGAAAAGTAGACAAAGATCATATTGTTAACTGAGTTGTGTGATGGAGTGTAAGTGTGATTGGAGCTGCGTTCAGTGAATGACAAATGTGCAGTGCATAACCTGTGCATTTGAAGGAGATCTAGTGCATTGTTGCAGAGATCAAAGGCAGTTGGTGTGAATGGTCAAGTGCTGTGTTTAATACATATATTACGACAGTGCTTGCAGGGGTTAAAGATTAGTGCCAAAGCTTATGTTCTTGCCATAACTATAACACTGATGTCTTGTATTGCTGAGGTTGTGACAAAGCTTGATTTGTCTTTTGATTGGAACTGAAGTCTTGTTGGATCATATAATCAAAGGTGGTCAAAGATTGTTATTCTAGACTATTGTCTCAACATGACAGTTGACGAGTGTTAGATTTATAGTGAAGATGACAGGGGTTCTATGCCCTATGCAGAAGTACTTAACATACATATTGTTGCTAGTAAAATTATTGTGATCTAAGGTTTAGAGACTCGTATGACCAAATTCTGTTGAGCTGTCCATGGACAGATGGTGTGTGACATAGGCCTGGATAAAGCATGAGCAGGCATGTTCATCAGTAGTAGATTAAGAACAAATTTACAACAGTTAGTGGTTCATCAAGAATAAGGGCAAAATCTAGATCTTTGATATCTAGTGTGAAGAAAGGATTGTGATTTGAGTGCAGAGTTCACCTATATTAATGATGTTTGAAAATTATACTTGACAACAATGTATGGCTGTCTGTTTCAGTGATGTATGACAGTGCGGTAGCAGTAGCAACATTGAGAACTGTGAATAGTGGAAACAGTGGTGGCATCAGCTGCAGTAGAAGGTGTGGCAGCAGATTGAGGAGGCAGAAGTAGTTGTATAAATAAGGCAGTGGGAGTAGTGGATCAACAACAACAGAGATAGAACAAAGTGCAGTGTGTGCAGCATTGGCTGTAGTAACTTAGAGCGATGGCAGCCGTGACAGAGAAAGTAAGTAGTGATCAGTGGCAGCAATAGCAGGGGTGACAACAATGGACAGAGGCAATGTGGCAGCAGCAGAAGCAGTGACAGTTGTAGCAACAACAATCTATTATCCCTGTTATGGGAGCTCAATCCTTCAGGGAGCATTTGCTTCCTTCCAGCTTGCTGGAAAACCTCTTGGGAATCCTGCACTTACTTCCAGGGCTTCCTGGTAAATGTTATATGTACATGATCCGAATTTAAACAAAAACGCAATGAATTACAGATATAACCGTAAATACAGAGATGCAGCAGAAATAGCACTTCCTTTCATTAATATCAAATAATGATATATGCTTACAAACATAATGGAAATGAGACTAGCTTGGGCGATGATAGCTTATCTCTGAGAAGAGATGTGGCGGCTACATGCCTCTGAACTGAGTTACAATGAGGCTCAAGGGCTTTTTTATTATTTAACAATAAGAAAAAACCATAAACAACCAAAACCCTAACCCAAGGAAATTTAACACCAAGAGTTTATAGACCCCATTGGGGTTAGTTGGGCAGCGAACTTCCCAGGGTCATAACTTGGTCATATTATCTCTATTTGACGCGCATAATACCTTGTTGGAAAGATCTCTCCGAGGATTACAACTGAAAACACGATTTCAATGAAATCACCTAAAGGAATATTGCAAAAAAATGTCATTTAGGGCCTCAAAACGGCTTCGAAAGTTCAAGACCTGAAAAACTGCAAAAAATAGTAATCTGTGCTACAATTAAGGAAACTGGAAAAAACCAACAGAACAATGGTGAGGGTCCAAGTGGAATAGGTGGGTGGCCACCAATATCCATCTGGATCAGTACATTCATACACAACTGAGCTTATTGTTGAGCCATTCTTGTGTACAGTCTATTTGATGTGATGATGACCATTGATGAGATGTGTTCGTGTTTCTGTGTATGCTTTGAATGCTTGAGTAAATTAACTAACCAATTGTAAAAAGAAAAGGAAATACCGATTCACGCCCCTCTTAGTACTTCCAAAACATCTCTCTTCTTCGTACAATCTTGGGCATGGTGACCATGCTTGTGACAATTGTAACATTCAATATTCCTTAATCTTCAAATTAACTAACCAATTGTAAAAAGAAAAGGAAATACCGATTCACGCCCCTCTTAGTACTTCCAAAACATCTCTCTTCTTCAGACAATCTTGGGCATGGTGACCATGCTTGTGACAATTGTAACATTCAATATTCCTTAATCTTCTATTTGAGTCCTTATATTCCGGGGCATGCTTTCTTGAATGAGATGGTCTCCCTCTTCCTTTTCTCTTCTTGTCTTGAGTAGCAAATGCAGAGGGCTCTCCTTCTTCATGATTTTGAATTCTCCCTCTACGGATCATCCTAGATTCTTCTTAAGTACACTTGCCAACGAGCTCATCAAATGTCAGAAACTTGTAATTGTTGCTTGCAGTGGTGATGAAGGTTTCCCAAATAGGTGGAAGACCTTGAAGAGTGACCAACAATTCTTTGTTAGATATAGGCTCACTAGCAGTCTGTAATTGATCCCTTAATTGGGATATCCTCATGACATATGATTGCACAAATTCCCCCTTGTTCATCTTCATGTCCTCGAGTTGG
>APFE031530649.1:1858-13763 GCA_000404065.3 Pinus taeda
TTCTGAATTTGAAATGAAGGACCTAGGACTAATGCACTATTTCCTAGGACTTGAAGTGTGGCAGAAGCCAAGGGAAATTTTCCTATCTCAAGGAAAATATGTGGTGAATATTTTGAAAAGATTTGATATTATGGACTGCAAGCCTATGACTACCTCGAAGAATCTTAACTTTCAGAATTTATATGGTAGTGATGTTGGACTAGATTTGCTAAATGCCTCTGAGTTTCAAAAGCTCATTCGCGTTGATGTTCGTGATGAACTTCCGTCCAAACATATGTTTTGCAGTTAGCATTGTGAGATCATATTTGGTTGAGCCTCACTAGATTGGTGCCAAGAATCTTCTGAGATGTCTTCAGGACACAATCTCTCATGGATTGAGATACACTGCCGGAGATGTGAGACTACTTGGATATACTGATGTTGATTAGGCAAGCAATGCAGTGGACCGCAAGAGCACTTATGGGTGTTGTTTCACCTTGGGATCTTCTTCAATATCCTGGATGAGCAGGAAGTAGAAGTTGGTGGCTTTGAGCACTGCCGAAGCAGAGTATATTGTTGCTAGCATGGCCTCCTGTGAGGTAGTCTGGTTGCGAAAGCTCTTCAATGAGCTGTTTGGATTTACATTTGACACCACTGTGATTCTCTGTAACAACCGGAGGTGGGATTTGATTATTGAGGAATCCCATATTCATCGATTGCTCCAATAAATAGACATCATCTGGGATATGGCAAGTCAATGAGCAAGGAGGCTCCATCGCATTAAGATGATGTACATGTCGATACACCTTGTCAAAGCCCCAAGGAAGGATCTAATCTGTGATTTTCCCAAACGACTTGGAGTCGTCAAGAAACCCTTGTACAAGGATCCTACGTGTTGCATACATTAAGCTCTGGGAACTGTGAGGGCTTGTGGTTCTTACTAGAGAAACATACAACCATAGGGTGACTCACCCTCCCTTGGTGGTGCACAATGGAACAAGATGATTCGCTCTCTTGTGGGACAAGATGATTTTCTCTCTTGTGGAACAGGGTGATTCGCTCTCCTGTGTAGTAGGATGATTAGTTCTCCTGTGAGGCCTGGATTGATGTGTTCTCCATGGATATTGTAGCAGGATTGATGTGTTCTCCTGTGAGGCCTGCATTGATGTGTTCTCCATGGTGATTGTAGCAGGATTGATGTGTTCTCCTGTGAGGATAGGATTGATTAGTTCTTCTATTGAGGCATCCTACCCATGCAGTCTGGGACTCATGGGAAGTACCTCTCATCTGATCAATGAGCAGGGAAATGAAGTTAGGGACCATAGTAGTACCAATGGACGCATCGTTGTATCTACTGCACTCCCTACACTAGAATGAGCTCCATTGATCTGGGATTAATGATATTGGTCTGGGACCAACGGTAAGAGTTGTACCATACTATGATGCTAACTTCCAGTTGGTTGAGACTGGTCTGGGACCAGTGATACATACTCTGAAACTGACTTCGTGTCAGTGCAGTACTGGTCTGAGACCAGTGAGAGTGGTACATACTATGATGCTGACTTCAGGTCGGTTGAGACTGGTCTGGTACTAGTGGTACACTCTCTGAGGCTAGAATACTGGTCTAGGACCAGTGGTAGGAGTGGTACCTACTATGAAGCTGATTTTGGGTTGGTTGAGACTGGTCTGGGACTAGTGGTATGCACTCCGAGACTGACCTTGAGTCAGTGGAGGAAGATATTGGTTTGGGACCAGTGGAGTTGTACTCACTATGACGTTGACTTCGGGTTGGTTGAGACTGGTTTGGGACTAGTGGTACATACTCTAAGACTGAATTTGTGTCAGTATGAAACATCCTCGATCATTTATTCTTCTTCATAATTTGGACAAAAGTAGAGCAGAACAGAACAATGCAAGAGCAAAGCAGAACAGAGCAGAATAGTACAGATCAGTACAGGGTAGAACAAGACAAAGCAGAACAGGCAGAATAGAGCAGAGCAGGGCAAGGGTCAGGCTGTATAGGGTAGTGCATTTGATGGATGAATAGTAACGACCGATAGACAGATTGCAGATGAAGTTCTCCCTAGTTGAGAGGGAGTGTTAAAGTTGGCAACCAGGGAAAAACTTCATGTGGGTCATCTTATTCATGACTGGTAATATCTCATCACATCTCTCTCTCTCTACTGTGCAGAAAAGAGTCTCTTCTCTACTGCGCATAAAAGGGTCTCTCCCTCACACATTTGAAGCCGGAAGCTGCTAAAACTGAAGTTGCAACTACAAAAGTAAATATTGACCTTCGTGGATTAGAATATCTCCTCATTTGAACTGCACTATAGGTTCATCTGAACCTCCTCTGAAAGCCGCAATTTTTGGTGGTGGAATCAAGTCAATCTGACAGACGGTTTGCAAGATATCGACTTCCATAGTTTGAAGCTGAAAGTTGCTGAAACTGAAGCTACAACTGTAGAAGTAAAGATTGACCTGCGTGGACTAGAAGATCTCCTTACTTGAACTGCACTGTAGGTTCATCTGAACCTCCTCTAGATGCTGCAACTTTTGGTGGTGGGATCAAGCCGATCCGATGGTCGATTTATGAGATATCGTCTGCCCTAGTTTGATGATGAAGCCACTAATGCTAATGATGTTGATCTAGGGGTTGCTACTGCTGATATGATTCAGATTTATTGTACTATTTCTCTCTGTTGAACTATTGAAGATAAAAGAATATTTGATCAAATGGTTTCTGCACACATTGTGGGGTTTGTCCCTAGCTAGCCACCACATCTTGTGTCTCTTGTCTTGGCTTGTTTTCTGTCGATCGTTTAATGTTCTATCTGCACTTTACTTTATGTACATGTGATTGCTAATCTTTGGAAATAAGAAAAAGAAGTAAAATATTATAAGCATAGAACATATCATAACTTAACAGTGTCCCCAGCCTCCTTTGTTAGTTACCCTAGGGAAATTAAACCATCTATTCTAACTAACCCTAGCTCCTCGTGTCCAGACGTTTCCCTGCCTGATGGCTCACTTCCATAGCCAGATTCAAATTATCTTACCCCTTCTCCGACATCCCTACAATTCCTGGCTCCTTGCCTTGATGCCACCTCCCCATCTTGTCCGTCAGGTTATTCCTCTATCCTCTCTGCAGTTGCACCCCCTCACTATCCATCCTTCGCACCAATTTCTAGACCCCCCGGATCATGTCACTGGGCCTCCCCCTCTTTAGTCGAATTCCCAACATTTCCTACCTAGCCCTCCCTCTTCCAACGTTTTTGAAGGCCTGCCCATTAACTTGGCAGACTGTGACACTGACCCTCGGGTTGAGGATAATTTGGGCCCCCCTCCAGAACCCTCCTAAGACTCCCGAGCTAACAAGCAATCCAAAACGATGATGAAGTCTAAGTGTGTCAAGGCTAAGGATAAAGACGTCTCTCTCAGTTTTGGTGAAGGTATACATGTGGGGGATTTGGTGGATACAATGGACCGAGTATTGGTGGGGCATGTTTGAGGGCGATCCTACTCTATAATAAGCCTTCGGTAATGGATCACCGAAATCTGGAGAAATTCTCACCAAACTACCACCCGTTTCCACTCTTGTGTGTGGTTGGTGGTGGGCTCCAGTATTGCAACAGTAATGTTGCAACTCCTGGGACTCCCTTCTTTACTTTTATCAACCCGGTAGTTCGTAACAAACTTGGAAGCGACGGTGCTATATGCACAAGTACTAACTCTTGCCGCGGTTGTCATTTGATTAGCTGGCACAAGTCTGCTAGGAGCTTCAGCCAACTTCTATGAGCTCTTAAAAGAAGCTTTTAACTGTGATGGACGAAAGCTAACTCAAAGGAGGCTAATCTACTTGCAGAAAGAAGCTAAAAGCTGAAAGGAAATGCAAACCCTAGCAAACCCTAACTTTACCAACTAACCCTACTGATGCAAGAAAAAGGATGAAAGATGTAGAAAGGGGTGCCATTGATTCTTATGAAGGTTAAGTGCATGTGTCTAAGCTACTTCTGAAGTGAAATCTGGAAAGGAACATCTTTTTGTACTTTTGAGTAATCTTGTAGAATTATTATGCATGTGCTTTAACTGTTCTTGACTATGGAGAGGGTGATTGGTGAAAGGAAATGCTTACAGGAGGTTGGGAAGGTGAGAAGAGGGCCTAAGGGGTCCCTAGCACCCTTCTAGAGAGTTTCACTGGGATCAGATCTCAAGAAACTGCTTTCGTGAGCTTCTACAGGAAGTCTGCAGGGGTTCTACAGGATGTTTTGTAGCTTCTACAGGATGTTTCGAAAGGGAATTTTGAAGGGCTGATGGTGGAAAAACGATGGGAAAGTGGAAATGGAGGTTGGATAAGGATGTTAAGGGGTCTAGGAACTAGTGAATGAGACTAAGGAGCGATTAAGGTGATTGGATTTGTTCGAGGATGGAGGGAGCAATGATGCACAAGAATGGGAATTAGGTCAAATTAGAAAATGGGTGGCAATTGAAAGGGAGGAATCTGAGTTAAGGGGTTGGAGCAGGTTGTCTGATGGAAGAAAGGTAGGCAGGGAGGCATCACAGGTGTTTTGCACACTATTTTCCAAAACTAACTAAACAAAGACTATGCAAACCAAAGATCTAGCTATTTTGACCTATTTTGACCTAGAAACCAGGAACCATGATGAACATAAATTTATTGGTAGAAAATCATGCAAGATAACGATGAAAACTAAGCGAGAATGGATCTAAGCATGTAATCACAACTGGTACCAACTTTCCTAACTAAAAATCTAACACTAGCAATTGCATGAAGAGGCAAAAATAGTGTTTTTGTGGTAGCAAGGACACCTTGGTCTCAGCTCATGGTCCCAAGGAGGGAGAGGTGAGATCAAGGGTTGCTTGATGGCCTTTTTTGAAGATCTTTTCCTTTACCAAACTGTCAAATCTACCTGAAGCATGAAAAGCTACTTTAATCATCAAAAACAACCTAAGTAACAACACAAGATTTTAACCTAAATAATAGATTTTATTCTAAGAATGCAGCAAAGACACATAAAAGTACACAAAGGAGGTACTGGGAACTTGGGTTGGGCCCAACCCCAAGAGCTACAACCTCTTAAGAAATATTAGAGCTGGTGCAAAGCTGGATTCATCTTTATTGATCAAAAAACAATAGTTACATCCCAGAAACTGTCTACAAGAAAAAACTTGAAAATGTGCTGAAATGCAGAGCTAACCTACTGACTAAAATGTAACTAATATTTGACTAACTCCTGCCCAAAAACCGACTACAAACTGACTAACTGAAATAAGGCCCTAAGCCTTCTTATTTATACAAGTTGAGGACCCCAACAATCCTCCTAAACTTTAGGGACTCGGCTGCCAAAACTTGCAGTTAACAACAGTCCTACTTGACTTGCTTGCCTGCCCCTTTTGCTCTGATTTTTTGATGGAGAATTTGAGGTAAGGGCTTATAAATGAAGGGGACACCTTCCTACAAATTCTCTCCCTTGTTCTTCCACGAATTTGGCTGCCAAGTGCTCATTAAACCTTTGATTTTGTCTCCAAATTGACCAAAAAAACTGCATAAAGCACACATTAGACTTGTTGGCATAATGACTAACACAATTCACTCTATTAGCATAAATATAATAAAAAACATGCAATAAACTAATGAGAATGGTGGATTAAGTCGAATTAGGAGTTTGAATGAGCCCATATAATTATCCATTTTTGGGGCTCATCATCACCCCCTACTGAAACTGTTGGTCATCCTCTGAGAAACTAATCTATCTCTTCATCTTTGATGGCCCTCAGGGCCTCTTTATCATCCCAGGCTTCTGATGTGGTCTACTCAGGGGTGCCATAAAATTTAGCCTTATTTTCCATGTCCTTCCACTGCTCCTCTTATTATGCTTGCTTGAATTCTTGTGCTTTTCCTGGCCTTGAAATACATGGATGCCTGCCCTTTTCTTTTTCCTTTTTGTTTTGTAGGTGTGCTTAATGCAACAAGCACAGTTGCTGCCTCCCTTGCCAATATCTCAGGTGATTTCTCCTCTTTCTGTTCTTTTTCCTTGCTTCCTGTAGATATCCCTATGTCACTGTTTTTGTGTGTGTTGCTAAGATCTCAGGGTGTGTCTTTTCCTTTTGTTTTTGTGTGCCTGCTTTGGCTGTGGCAGCCTTCATTTGGGCTTTTTCGGCCTTCTTTGTCCTACTCTGCATCCTCTTTTCCCTTGGTGTTTTTGCTGCTGTTTCTTCCTCTGTTTTAGGCTCAGAAATCTGGCCCATTTCCCCTTTTTCTTTCTATTCTTTCTGTGCTTGAATGTCCTGTGTTCCTTCACCATTGGTTTTCTCACCTTCTTCAGTGTGTTCTCCCCTTATGAATCCTCCTGGCATGGTGAGAGTGCTACTTTTATGTTTTAATCAAAAAAGGAAATGCTCAGGCAACCAAACAGTCAATCTGAAATAGAGGATAGTTGAATTCGGTTTTTTCTTTTTTTCTAGATCAAATATAGAATTTATCGTTTGCTCTTTATAATATCAAATGGCAATAATTCCTCTGTTTTAAGACTGCTGTCACTCAAAACTCGACTGTTTGCTTATGAAAGGACGAATTTTGTTTTTATAGGCAGAGCACAAGAATCAGGTTCTCTTCTCAGCACACAAATAGATATGCAAATCCAAAATTTTTTTACACATTCACAAGCTGGCCTCCACGGCTACATATATCTTCCCTACAGGAGAATTTAAAAAGAAAACGTGGAGGAGATTTTTGATGCAGGAAAACTGGGGAAACTCAGTGCAATATGCAAGCAAATGTTTTATTTCCACTACACAAGAAGACTTTTCCTCTGATTTTCCAATTTGATGTTGTTCAATTCACCACCTTGCACAAACATACCATGCATGGAGGATTTTTTAGAGCCTACCTCATTTTGAGCTTGAAATTCACTGAAAATCCCGGGTTTTCTTTCCGCAGAGCTGTTTTCTGCCTTTCCTATAGAAGCCTTCACGTAGAAGGCTCTCGTTTCCTATAGAACGAAACTGTGCTTCCTGTAGAGCCCGATAAGTAGGAGGGTTTTGAAAAAATGGCTGAGAAAGATTGGTTCGCTGCTATGGAGGTGGTATGGAGCTTGTTGCAGCTACAGGGACGATGATAAAATGGAAACAATGGTGGTGAGAGCATTCAAAGATGAGTTCAATTGGCTGTTTATGGAAACTTTCGTTGATGGAAGGTGAGTTGGCCAAGTGCACCTTGGACCCATGCAGACCGTTGGACCCCACTGCAGTGTTATTATGAACTGTAGTTCTCTGCCTGTAATCACTTCCATCAATTACGTTGGAGTTTAAATAGCCACCACTACCTATTTTCAGTTTTCTTCTTGAGGTGGTTGAGCACACGTGTTGATTGCACCCACCTAGCGTTGTTTGAACTGGATGAGGGTGGCCAGCTAACTGGCCACCAATCTTGTTTAATCACAACCATCTCATTGTTCACACAGTTCTTAAATTACATTCATGCAATAGAGGAACGAGTTTAGTCACGTACCTAGAAGTCGAATGCATTTGCTGTGAGGTGATGTGGCCTTTCCTTCTGCTACATGCCTTTGTTTCTGTGGATGCATATTGATTTGGTTGCTGATACATGGCTATTTTTCTTGTGCAGGTATCCTCTGGCTAGATCTAAGCTGCAAGAGTCTGTTTCAACATTCAGATTTGCACCTCAAGCTGATGATGCTAGATTTTTGCAGGACAGCAAATTATTTTCTCCATAACTCCCAAATGATAGATTGGATTGACCTAAAAATTTCTGAACATGTTTCTATTATCATTATGCACCTCCCATAGAAACATTGTGGTCAATGGATGCACAAATTTTGAGAAAAACTGAAAATGGATGAAGGTGACAAAGGTCAATTTCTCGAAAACCGTGCACTAGAATTAGCTGAAACTGCTTGGGAAGGTTACTATCACCTATATGCATCTCTCCATGAAACATATTTTGAAATGGATGCATGGTTATGGAGAAAATGCAAAAATGGTTGAAGGTGATGGAGGCTTATTTATTGGAAACCGTGCACTGGAATTGGCTGAAATTGCTCGAGCATGTTGCCATCATCCCTATACAACTCCCCATAAACCAGTTTTTTAAATGGATGCACGGTTTTCACGTTAGGCGAAAAACAAATTTCTGCTCTATGTATTTTTGTTTCAAAGCATTCTGCAGTTTTTGCACAGTAAGGAAAAAATAAGGTTAGGCTGTAATGCAGACTTGGAATTGATGGGAGAGAGGTTTGAAGATTGCAGAAGGAGTTATGAACCCTTTATGAAGCTTCCATGTTTTCCAAACTGCTTTTTAAAATCCATTCTAGCTTTATATAATTTCTACAAGAACTTCCTGTACAAAACACAATTTTTAGGAAAGAAGCACAATGAGGTGGAAAAAATGATGGAGAAGGGTAAGGAAACATGGATGTTTACAGGCCTCATAGATAGATTCTCAACCTTCGGGTCCTCTTCTGAGATCAATTTTGGCTTGTTTGTAGACTTCCTGTAGAAGACACAAAACTTCTTGTAGAAGACAAAGAACTTCCTGTAGAAGGTGAAATCTTAGTCTGAATGAGACCAAATCTTGGGAAAAGGTGGTGGTCATGGAGGAATGGATGGTAAGGGATGCTAGCAGCCCAGTGCTGACATCTATCCTTGTCTTGTGTGATCCTCCTAACCTACAATGTCCTTCGTGCACCTTACAATTATTCAACATAAATTAGGTTTATTTTTCTTTTTCTCTTTTCTTCTTTCTTTTTCTCTTTTTTTTTTGAAAAACAACTAGGGCACCTCATCGATATTTTCACCCTAATTGCCTGCCCTAGGCGCCTCCAAGGGAGGTTTTCACCCACGGATCTTATTCATTTTCCTTTCTCTTCTTTCCAACCCATTGACCGCCTCATGGAGGTTTTCAATCAATGAGCCAATCTGAGGCACCTCTGAGGAGGTTTTCACCTTAGATTTTTATTTTCCTCTTATTTTCATTTTTTTCATTTTTTTCTTTTTTCATACCCTACCCTACTTGAAAAACAAAATCATTTTCAAGTATAAGAATACTTCCAATGGAGCCATGTGCACATCGAGACGATAGACAAAATGATGTGGAGATTTGAAATGCATGCTTTGACAGGTATCCAAATTTCAGAGACCAAATGATTTGACTTTGAAGGCTTCCAACATAGCTGAGGAAGAGAGTACTGCTGCAACTTAGTGACCGTCTGGAACCATATCTCAATATAGCTCTGATATCCTTGGTCCTTTTGCTGATCTCGATCATTCTTCATGTACCTTCTACCATGACCTTCTCATCTTCCTGTTTTTGCTGATTTTTCTCTTGAATAAATGGAGGATTTGATGGTAACCATGAGGGAGCTCTCCCGATCTCTGATTTTGTGGTATTCTCTTCATCAAGTGCAGCCCATGGTTCCTTGCTCTTCTCTTTTGCATCTTCTTTTGTTGGATGTGGTCCTTCAATGATATCAATATAATCTCTTTATTGTAGTACTCTTCCTAAGCTATGGTGAATATCATTGAGCTCAAAAGGAGTTGTTTGGAAATGTTGTGCCTCCACATTGTAATTGGGTTGAGCTACTCCAATGTGCAGGTTTGGAAATGGTAGTACGGTTAGTTGAGTGGGGGTGTATATTTGAGATGGATGTGGATGGGATTGTGGTTGGGCAGGTGGTTTTCCACTATATACTTGCTGAGCCTACTTGTTATTTGGGTTCGAGTTTGGTTGGGCAGGAATTTGGGGTTGCCTTGGTGGAGCAGGAGGCGATGGTTGTTGTTGAGCAGATGGTGGAGGAAAAGGAGCGGGAGGAGTGTTGTATTGGGGCCTCCATCCCTGATGAGGTGCATTCCACCTAGGTTGTGGCTGAGCGCAGGGGTGAAATGGATGAGCAATTGGTTGGGCATAATATGGAGATGTGAAGGACCAAGGAGGAGGTGTGGACCAGGAAGGATGAGCAAGGGGACCCCAAGAAGGCATAGAAGTGGCTTGAAGGGGTCGTAATAGGTCCGGGATGTCCCTTGCACTCCCTCCTGGTAAGTTCTGGGTCGATGTGGCCTCCTTTGGTTCATAAAATAGAGTGGTTCAGTGGCTCCTTTGGCCCTATGATATGCAACTATAAGCCCGGGCAAGGAAGGGCACTGATTTATAGGATGGTCTTCTTCACAAACAAAACACACTTCTATGGAGTACAATGGACATTCGTTCATAGGATTCTTTCTAGTGTAGCTGGGACAAAATATGGCCAAAGCCCTCTTGGCTTCCTCTTGCTTCCTTTGGATCTGCAAGGCATCCAATTGCATGGCAAGAAACTACATCACGTCACTCTTGAAATCTTCCATCTGATTTGCAAATTCATTTTTGGATAAGGTATTTCTCCCAACATTTTTGTTTGTAGCCATTTGCTCCAGATGAATGTTTTCTTCTTCTTCTCCCCTATAGGTTCTTCAAAAGATGTCTTGCTGTCCACCTAGGGGTTCTTCTTAATCACAGCAATCGAAGAAGAGAGAAGGTTGGCTGTGTGAAACAGTGGGGGTGTTGTGCAAACATTTTTCTGACTTATCTCTACTCCTACAAGGCATGAAAGGAAATATTTTTGGTTGATTTTTGTTGTTTTTTTTTTGCTTGTACCTGCAAAAACTAAAATAGATTGAACTAAAACTAACTAGAATTTATCTTGCTGAAATGAAAATGCAGAATTGAAATGAAAGCAGGAAAGGAATAAAATATTTTGCTGAAATGAAATTACAGGAATGAAATGCTAAGCTACGCTTGCAGAATTGAAATTGTGGAATTGAAATGCTAATCTACGCTTGTAGAATTGAAATTGCGAAATTGAAATGCTAATTTATGAAAACGGGAAATATCTAATATACGCTTGCTAAACTGAAATGAAAGTAGGAAATATCTAATCTACTTTTGCGGAAATGAAATTGCAAAATGGAAATGAAACAATCTACATTGTGCTTACTGAAATAAACTACTTAGCAGAAGGTTGTAGTAGAAAATAGAAGAAAAGCAACGATCACAAATACTTTGACATGGTCCCCAGCAACGGTGCCAAAAAGATGGTGGGCTCCAGTATTGCAAAAATAATGCTACAATTCCTGGGACTCCCTTCTTTACTTTTATCAACCCGGTAGTTCGTAACAAACTTGGAAGCAACGGTGCTATATGCACAAGTACTAGCTCTTGTCGCGGCTATCACTTGATCAGCCGACACAAGTCCGCTAGGAGCTTAAGCTAACTTCTATGAGCTCTTAGAAGAAACTTTTAACTAGATGGATGAAAGCTAACTCAAAGGAGGCTAATCTACTTGCAGAAAGAAACTAAACGTTGAAAGGAAATGCAAACCCTAGCTTTACCAACTAACCCTACTGATGCAAGAAAAAGGATGAAAGTTGCAGAAAGGGGTGCCATTGATTCTTAGGAAGGTTAAGTGCATGTGTCTAAGCTACTTCTGAAGTGAAATCTAGAAAGAAACATCTTTTTGTACTTTTGAGTAATCTTGTAGAATTATTATGCATGTGCTTTAACTGTTTTTTACTGTGCAGAGGGTGATTGGTGAAAGGAAACGCTCGCAGGAGGTTGGGAAGGTGAGAATAGGGCCTAAGGGGTCCCTAGCACCCTTCTAGAGAGTTTCACAGTGATCGAATTTCAAGAAACCGCTTTCGTGAGCTTCTACAAGAAGTCTGCAGGGGTTCTACAGGATGTTCCAAAAGGGAATTTTGAAGGGCTGATGGTGGAAAAACAGTGGGAAAGTGGAAATGGAGGTTGGATAAGGATTTTAAGGGGTCTAGGACCTAGTGAATGAGGTTAAGGAGCAATTAAGGTGATTGGATTTGTTCGAGGATGGAGGGAGCAATGATGCACAAGAATGGGAATTAG
>APFE031530653.1:5866-37925 GCA_000404065.3 Pinus taeda
CAATGAGGAAGGATTGATTCCCACACTGGTTCGGACATGATCTCGTGCTTCTCCTTTAAGAGGAGCTTTCCCAGAGTATAAATGCAACAATTGGATTTCTCCTACCGCAAAATAAAGCTACTTGTTTGTTTTACTTATCTTCGAGAGTTAATTACTCCCTTCTCCAAGATACTAGCCTAAGCTAAATTGGTGTATCAGAGCCCTAGAAACAAAAAATTTTCTAGATTGATTTTATATTAAGCGTGACTTTTAGTGGTTTTTGATTAAGTCAAAAGGTGATGGAGATGAAACTTATGGTGTAAAGACTCGACACAAAATCACTATAAAAATGCACTTAAGATGACTAACTAATCTTTTCTCTTCAATGAAGTTCTAGTTAAGAAAGAGTTGGAGGATGAAAAAACTTTAAAACACAAATCTTTCTTTAACGATCAAATCAAAAGAAGAGTATTCGTTTCAATGCACTAAAAAACGAGACAACTAATTATTTTCACAAGAAGTTCTCTTTTCATTCAGAAACTCAAATGCTACTAAGAACGAGTTTTTTTAAAAAAGACCTTTCATTTTCTTTTAACAAACATTAAAAAATATAACTAAAGCAATCTTTGAGAAAACTATTGAATGAAGCAAACTTAAGATCTATAAACTAACAAAACCCTATTTGAAGTAAAAAGCTCACAAAAGTGTTTATGAGGATGTTTTACTTGGTCACAATCAAACCAAGGACTAATTTGTTCAGAATCACAAATAAGTCAAGAACAACCAATTTTGCATTCCTTTTTTTAAAAAAGAAAATCCAAACTTTCAACCACAAGTCTATCGAAGTTTCGTAAAGAGAAATATCAAAGAGGATTTCTCAACAAGGGGAGATTTCAAACATGGTCAGACTCTCAAGAAGACTGGTAGACACTAAGGTGATTTGAAGTCCCTACAGCCTCTAAGCTCAGAGCCACTACACAACCAAATCGAAAAACAAACCCAACAAGAAAAACTTCTAGGATTTCACCTAAAACCCTAATGCTAATGAAACAATCCAAGGAAATATTTCAACCAATCAAATGCAGGTATGGGAAGAGGACAATTACTAGAAAAACAAAATAAAATTAACTAAAAGAGAAAAAGTCAAAATTTTCAAAAATTTAGCAGGGTACGCAAGTGCAGAGCTTACCCAGGTGCGGGTACGCTCTGTGCACAAAAACAAAGTGCGTACAGGTACGCACTGTGATATAAGCGCAGGCTGCAGACTTCAACTTAAGTAATGAAAAATAAAAAACAAAGCTAAATCAACTAAGTCTACCCAAAGCCACACACAACAAGCCAAAAACAGAAACCAAAAACAAGTTTCTCAAGTCAAAGAAAAACGAGGAAAACAATCAAGTCCCCAGCGGAGTCACCATTTTGTCACGCGGAATCAGTCGATCTTGCGGACAAGACAGACCTTCCTAGAATCTAATGAAGACCTAATTACAAACAAACCAACCAGACACTATCTTTCTCTAAATGCGCTTTATAAATAATGGCAAACAAATGTGTTTAAGGGCCTACCTCATGTCCAACGCAAGTTGAGATGCCTTCGCTCCTTGATCCAAGTAAGTTCCTTCGTCGCAAACCTGCAAGCACAAACAAGGCAAACGATTAAATAGCATCTGAATATGCAATATTATAAAACATATTTAACATGAAAGTCAAGGAGTCCATGAAACAAATAGCATAAGATACTTGTTGAGAAAAATGAGCTTGATTGAATTAATTCAAAAGAAAAGAACCTTACAACCTTTGCCTTGACGCTGTACAAGCTCCTTCCAGGGTCCAACAAGAAGTCTCCTCTACTTTGACAAGCTTCACTCACTCCCTAATGGGGCCAAAAAGGTATGTGATCTCTCCTCTTAAGCTCAAATAGGAAGTCTTGATTTCACTAGCATTTACCCTCAAAAGTTCAGCTTCTAACCTCTCTGGCCACTGACCCAATGCCTCAATTTATAGTGCAATGGAGATCAGTTACCAACTCCTCCTTCAAAGGGATAGAGTCCTCCTTCAAAGGGATAGCTCCTCTCAACAAGGGATTAGTTCCTCCTATGATGGAATGCATGAACCACTTGGAGCGAACAATCCACGTAACAAATCCTTCTAGAAAACTCTAGAATCAACCCAAGATGAGTTTTTTAAGATAAAAATTGCACCATTTGACTTTTACAGGGGTACGCACCCTCCCCTTTACATACAGAGCGTATAAGTACGCAGATATATTGAACAAAAGGTGCGGGCCCGCAGGAAAAACTAAGAGAAAGTGTGGAACCAAAATTATATTGCTTTTTTGATGTCTTTCTCTCTTTTCTCAAGCTTGTTTTGAAGAGCTGAGGTTTAAGACTTGCTTAGGAAGCTGGTATAGGTGATGATAGGCCTACACCGACTGCAAATAAACAAGGTGACGATATTTTTGTGTAACAGTAATAAATAAGATCAAATTAACATGTGTGGAATTTTGTGTGTGATAAGCAAAATTGCTTCTCCAGATATAGATTTTTCATTGACTAGTTGTTGATCCTGATGTCCTCTTGCAATTTCCTGCTTTTCCTTTTGCTTCTTGCTCCAAAGCTCCACGTATGCCACACTCCTCCAAGAGTGCTCCAATAAAACTCTAAGTGTCCAAGAATATGAGAGAGAGAGAATAGAAGAGAGCTCCACCAAAACCTATTAAAAAGCTTACCAACTGATCCTCAAAAGCCTTTTCATTAATGAGGCCTCTATTTTCTTCATTTTCCATTATTTTCCTTCAATTTCTTCCTAACATGCAACTTATGACCTTTCACCTTCATTTTTTCATAATTTCCTTTATTTTCATAAATAAAATGCCTCATGCCTTTCCAAATCCTTTGTCATTGCCTTTGCCAATTTCCTTAGCAATAATAAACCGAATATGTTTTTCCCACTAGGATGTTTTACCCACCATTCATCTTGGAATATGTGTCCCATGACTGTGGCCTTATATATTTTTCCATGGATTTTTAACCAGGGTTGTTACAAAACCCTCCCTCTTAGGGAAACATTTTCCTCAGCGTTCAATGACACCTATAACCAACAAGACTGCTGAAAACAAAACATACTTCCCATGGAGCTTTGTAAAATAACGTGTTGCAGTATTTACACTGACCATATGCTAAAACATGGAAAACATATCATTTACTGGAGCTTTATAACATAGCTCATTACAGTATTTACAATAATAACCATATATACACACATACACATTTGCTTCAACTAGCAACTAACCATATTGTCTATGGAGCTTTATAAATCTAGCTCAATACAATATTTACAATAATATACACATATGCGCATTTTCTCAGCTAGCAAATAAAAGGATACTAATCCGGTGGATCAATTTTATGCTCAAAATCCAAACTTTTCAAAATATCTCGAAATTATAATGATTGGATAGATCTTGGCGATTTGAATCCAACGTAAGTCATTTCATTCAAAATAGACATAGTATGCTCTCAAAAATGTGATCTGTTCATTTGTGGAAATAGTTAAAATTTCGAAAAGGTAGTTTGTAGGTTTCCCATTCAGCAGTCCATACAGCTGACTGGGCCTGTTGATAGGGCAGTGATTGGGCAGAGGACCAATCACCTTTTGACACTTTGCATAGCAGGGTTGGATGCATTATGGCAAATTTTTATTGGTTTAATAATTTGGTGAGGTGGCCAATGAGAGAGTGCCACATGGGCCAACTAGTCACTGCCATGTGGCCTTCTCAAGGTGGCCAAATTTTGTTAAGGGTTGAATTGCACCTCCAGTAGATCGAACTTGTGAACTCGTTCCAACTAGTTGGAGCCTGCACCAACGTGGCACCATGTTTTACATAGTATTTTGTCACACATCATGCACTCCCTTAGGACATACCTCAAAGTGCCTGAAACATGACCATCATGCAATGTACTCATTCATATATGTAGCTCAGATCCTCCCTCAGACATTGATTAGAAAATTCCTTGAGCTTTCCCTAAATAAAATAGCTCTAAAACCCTAATTTCAGGATCATCACTCTTATGAGGCCAAAAACAGCGATGATCTCCTATTGCACTGTATTTAACCTGCGATGAATTCAAAAAGGCCATTTTCCCAAATAAGATGAGAAGCTTAGTGATCTAGAAGCTTCCGCAGCGAGCTGGAGGTTGTTATTCGTAGATGAGGTCAAATTCTCCCAACTTGGCCTCTTGGTCTTATCCCTATGAGCTACCTCCTTGAGATAAGGGGCTAATCCTATCTTTGTAGAGGTCCTAACTCCCTTTCCCAACCTATATATTCATCCTTTCCCATTCCCAAATGGTTGACCTTTGCCTATTTTCACCCTTATGCTAAGATTGTGCCTATATGCTATTCATTTGGCTTGGAGAAGGAGTGCTTGGAGAGCTTAGCTTGGACTTGGATATTCATTCAAGGAAAGCCTATCAACATCAAGGCTTGGTTGTATACTTCCTCTTATTTTCTATTAATATACAACTACTGGTTCATTTTCCCTAAATGTGTATGCTCATGTATCATTTAGCTTAACATTCCTTGATCAGTTAAGTAGGTTACTTTTGAATATGCTATATGTATTTGCATGCCTTGTTGTGTCTTGATCTCTTGTGCGGGTGCATAAACGTTGAGAGTAGCAAGAATGAGCCCGTGGCATGAGTGATTCAAGGTCTTCAACAAAGGAGATCGAAATAGCATCAGAACAAGGTAGGTCATATTCTTCATCTCTATTTTCAATTGCAACTTAGGAAATGTCTAGTAGATTGTCACTTCGGTTGCTAGACCCACTCATTGGGCTAGAGGGATCGTCTATGTCCACAAAGAGGATTTAGCTAGACAACAAAATGGTGACTCTGTTGGGGAGCCTATGATCCTTTCTATCCAATCCTTCACCTTGTTTTTGTGATGAGTTTGACCAACTGTCCAATCCCAAACTTGTTTGCTTGTCTGTAACTATTTTCACTTTTTAGTAATAGCTTGAAGGTTCTTGATTTGTGTAGCTCTTGAAGATTTTTTTTCTTTATCTTTCTCAACCATCGTTGTTTTGTCTCTTACAGTCGCAATGACATCGCAAATATGTTGATTACAGTAGTGATGATCACTATTTTTCTTTTAACAGGGGCGATAATGTCAGAGGTTAAATAAAATTAGGTTTGTCTTCTTGTTTTCAGTTTTTTGCTTTCTGTTAGTGACCTAACAGTGTGATTTTAGTGTCCTTGTCTTGCTTGACATGTTTTTCTGATTACAATTGCCTCTTGATTTGGTTTAAGTGTGTTTGGAGCTTGATTTTCCTTCTAGGGTTTTAGGGCTTCTAGTTCATCCTTCATTCACTTATTGGTCTTCTCTTCAGAGATCAATTGCCCTTGTTCTAGGAGTCTTTTTGTGTTTGGACGTCTTTTGCAAATCACTTTTGGTTCTTGGGTATTAAGTTGTTTTCATTAGTGTCAAAGTGTTTATCTTTTAAGTAGTTTTTGAATCATCTGTTGCATTCAAAATCATTGAGTTTTTTAATTTGTTGGTTTTGTCTTGTTGTACTCAATAAATTTTTCTAGTTAAGAAAGTGTGACTTTCAATTTAAATTAAACTAAATTAAAATTAAAATGCCAATATTTGATAATTCATATTTAAATATCTCAATTTTATGTCAATGTTATTTTCTTATAGTGATTTGGACTTATTTAATTTTTTAATTGGATTGAGAATTTCAAGATAATTCACAACTTTGAAATATAGGTTGCTATTATTACACCAGATATAATTATTTCACAAATGCCACAAAAGAGTATAGGTTGTTACTATTACACCAAATACAATTATTTCAAAAATGCCACAAAAGAGTTAGTTACAACATGTCTCTGAAGAATTCACCAAACCACTGGAGCTAAGATTTGACCATAGTGATTTGGATTATAACTAATAACTTTTTATAAATTGGCACATAGATAAAATTAATCATTTTTATGGAGTTTATGAATGGGATATTTAAGTTTTTTATCATGTAAATTAAGATAGTGAAAAGCTTGTAGGATTGAATATTAGATATGCTCTCAATGATTTGTGAATACAACTTAAGAGAGTTTATATGGAATGCCAAGAATTGTCCAAATTGATCTATAACTTCTACCAAGTGAATATATTTTTAATATTTTAAATCCCATTTTTATATTAAAAAATGAAAGTTATTAAATCATGTTGCAAAGTTACAAGGTCACAATGCAAAAACACTCAAATTAATTTTTTCCAACGTTTATATCTCAATATCCAAAAAATAGAACTCTCTATCAATCTAAATAACAAGATCTATGGAAGTGTGATATTTAAGAGTTAAAATGCAGAAAAATAATAGATATTTCTACCATTTATTGATTATCGATCACTAAAATCAAACCCAAAATAGAATATCTCTCACCAATGCTTTACTTCACCTTCATTCCCTAAACCTAATGATTGTCTCCTTTCAAAAAAACATTAATATGTGATATTTCCACTATCCAAAAATAGAACTCTCTATCAATCTAAAGAGCAAGATCTATGGAAGTGTGATATTTAAGAGTAAAAATGCAGAAAATTAAAAGGTATTTCTATCATTTATTGATTATTGATCACTAAAATCAAATCCCAAATTGAAATATCTCTCATCAATACTTTACTTCACCTTCATTCCCTAAACCTAATGATTGTCTCCTTTAAAAAACATTAATATGTGATATTTCCATTTTTACTTAATAAAAGACGAAATCTTTGTAACACAATGAGATCTCTTCTTACTTTGACTAAGGTCTTGATCTTTGCAATAAATATGATTGGATTTTTTTTACTTAATAAAAGGAGAAATCTTGAAACAAAATGAGATGTTCATAGTTTGGCTAAGGTCTTGATATTTGCAGGATCTTCTAGAGTGCGTGTTTGAACTGGAGCTCCTGCGCCTCTGCATCCTTGCCTCCTGCGGCCCTCCGTAGACCTCCTGCCTGGCAGCCCCTGCTGTTGGGCCTCTAGTCTTCCTCCCCGGCTCCCCCGTAGTTGGGCTCCGCCCTCCTCCCTCGGCCAGTGTTGCGACTGGCTCTCTTCCGACCTTTCCATGGATGGGATTGATCCCTCCCAGATGCAAGACAATGAAGACCAGGCTAAGATCTTTGCCTCTCTCATTTCTGAAAATGCTACCACTCGAAACAAACCCACAACTTCAAAGTTCGTTTTGAAACTGACTGACATCCCAGAAATCTCCCTTCCCCCTGGTCCCCCAAGGAAAGCAGCGATCTCTCTAGCAGAGAGAGGTCTGGTTGGACAATTTACTGGCTTGTGGCCCTCTCCCAGAGCTATTCAGAAATGGGTGGAGCGCAATTGGAATGCGAACATCCAAGGAAAAATTGCAATAAGATTATGTGGAAAGGGCTACTACACATTCCTCTTTGAAACCAAAGAAGACCGGAATCTCATCTTCAGAAATGGTCCCTACTTCATGGATTCGAGAGGTCTCTACCTGAACAGATGGTCCCCTGACTTTGACCCAGAAATGGATATACCTAATGCTGTCCCGATTTGGGTTCACTTGCCCCATCTCCCTCTTCATTGCTGGGGAGATGAATCGGTAAAAGCCAATGGGAACGTTGTTGGAAAGTACATTGACAGATGTGAACCAAAGGACAATATGCATGCATGTGCAAGGATCTGTGTTGAAGTCAACTTAGGAAAGGGCCTTCCAGAAGCAATCAAGATCAAAGTGGACCAATGGACCCATATTCAGCAGCTGGACTACGAACAAATCTCGTTCAAATGTAAGGTATGCCATGAATATGGTCATTTTGCAAATAGGTGTAGTAAACTAAAAGAAAATGAAATGAATGAAAATGTTGAAGCTAGTGAAGACACATGGGAACGAGTCAAAAAAAAAAAAACAAACCCAAAACAGTCTGGCCCAAAACCAAAGCCTCCCCTAGAAATCCAAGTTGCATCCTTCTCCCCCCCTCCCATCTTGACTCATCCATTACCCTCAACATCAAACCCCTTTGAATCCTTGGAGGAAGAAGATCCTTCATCCCCCCACTCTCCTCCTCCAGCCAATGCTCTAGTATTCATCCACTCCCCTTCTCAGATCCTCCCTTCACTCTCTCCCACCATAGACCGTCTTTTAACAAGAAACAAAGTCAAAGAAGAAAGCAACAACTCGGAGCTACCGAAAAAAGCAGGCAGGAAATAAAATAAAGAAATAAGAGATGAAACAGCAGCTAAAGAAATTTCCACAGGTACTCAACAACCAATGGACTCCTTTTTGGCCAAGCAAAGAGGAAGCGGGGAAAAGATAAAGGAGAAGAGCGGGGCTCACCAAAAATCCAATAAGTTTTGGTCTCTTGAAATAGCAGGGGCCTAGGCTCCTCTCTAAAATCCAATGCAGCCCGGGATATCATCAACCAAGAGCAGCCATATATCTTTCTGATCCAAGAGACCAAAATGTCCAACCAAGACTTCCAAAAATTTACAAAAAGACACAAAAGTTTTGAAGGAACAGCAACAGACTCATTGGGTGCCTCAGGAGGAATAGGCACAATGTGGAACAAGAGGAAATGGGACCTCATCAACCAAAAATCAACTTACTGGTGGGTCAGAACTGATCTCAAAAACAAAACCACAAAAGAAGAATTCATCGTGCTGAACATTTATGCTCCAAATCATTACAGGAACAAAGCATATTGTTGGGATTCTATCAAATCAGAGTTACAAGAATGCCAAAAAAGGAAGGCAGTTTTGGGTGGTGACTTGAACTTAATAAGAAACATTGAAGAAAAGATGGGAGGAAAATATCTTGCCGACCCACCAAGAGTTGCTCTGGAAGAAATAATAGAAACCCATAAACTCATCGACATTCCACCATGCAATGGGAAATTTACATGGAGCAATAAGAGAGCAGGAACTCATAATATCAAAGAAAGACTCGACAAGATTTTAATCCATGAAAGTATAGCAGCAGGATTCTCTTCCATAAAAATCAAGATCGTCCATACCACAGCTTTAGATCATAAGCCAGTGGTCTTGATTCTAGATAGAATAGGAAATCTCGGCCCAATCCCATTCAAATATAATCAAACTTGGGACAGTAAGGAGGATTTCCGCAAGATCATCAAATACAATTGGGAGTTGGAATTCATTGGATCCCCCCACTATGTTTGGGAATCAAAATTAAAATTCTTAAGAACAGCAATCAAAAAGTGGGCAAAATAGAATGCAACAATAGAGAAAAATAAAAAAATTGAGCTGCATAGAAAGTTGGAAAAATGGAATCAGGAAAAGGAGGACCAGCAAACTTCAAAGGAAGAGCAAACTCAGGAAAACGAAATCTTCATGGAATTATATAGGCAGAACATAGCTGAGGAAGAGGAGCTGAGACAAAAATCGAGGTGCCTCTGGCTCACGGCGGGAGATAAAAACACATCTTTCTTCCACAACAATCTTAAGCTCAGAAGCGCTGGAAATCAAATCGACAAAATCACGGCTGAGGCTAAAGAACTAAGAGAGCAAGAGGAAATCAAAGAAGCAGCCCACAACCACTTCAAATCTCTCTTAACTGCTGACTATCAACCCCTGGACAGCATGGACTTCCTCCTTCCAGTGGAATGTAAAATCAATGGGCAGCAAAACAGCAAGCTGGAACAAGAAGTCTCATAGGAAGAAATCAAAAATGTCGTGTGCAGTATGCAGCCGAACAAGGCTCCCGGGCCTGACGGCTTCACAATAGCTTTTTACAGGACTCATTGGGACATAATAAAGAAATATTTTATCAGGATGGTCAAAAACATTTTCAAAAAAACCAAGATGGGAGAAAATACAAAAACTTCCCATTTGGAGCTTATCCCCAAGGAACCAAACCCACTCTCCTTTGATTGCTTCAGACCCATGTCTCTCTGTAATGTATCCTATAAAATCATTACTAAAATCTTGGAAAATAGATTGAAAAATCTCTTGCCCACTCTCATCTTAGAGAACCAAGGAGGATTTGTCCCTAAAAGACAAATAACAGATAATGTCATTTTGGTCCAAGAAGCAATACACAGCAATTTGCACAGAAAAGAAAGAGGTATGGTCATAAAACTTGACATGGAAAATGCCTTTGATAGGGTCAATCAACAATTCCTAGCAGCTATTCTCCAGAAGTTTGGAATCTCTAACAAATTTATAAACATCATTATGGAATGCATTTCAAATCATTGGACAACACCCCTAATCAATGGAAGGCCTAGTCGCTACTTCTGAAGCTCTAGAGGACTGAGACAAGGTTGCCCTCTCTCACCTTTCCTTTTCATCATCATGGCGGAAACTTTAAGCATACATCTGGAAAACCTAAGGAAACAAAGGGAGATAACAGGCATAAGTATAGCAAGAGGAATAAAAGAAATCAACCACTCGCTCTTTGCAGATGACACTCTCTTAATACGAGGAGCCTCAAGCTTAATGGCAAGGAGATTCAAGAGAATCATGGACACTTTCTTAGCTATCTCAGGGGGATTGCTTAACAAAAAAAAGAGCAGAATATATACCTAGAATGTCTCTCTTCAAGTAATGCAAAGAATCTCATTAATCATGGATATCCTTGTCCAAAGAAACTGGAGTCACTTTTCCTATCTTGGTCTTCCTTTGGCAAAGGAAGTTGTCAAGTCTAAGATTTGGAACAAGCAGATAGAAAAAATGAGAGGGCATCTTCAAAGTTGGGGGCTCTCGTGGTTAAACCTAGCAGGCAGGACCATCCTCATTAAAGCTCTCCTTTCAGCCCTTCCTATTTATCAATATGATGTTACTTTGGCTCTAGCTAGCATTCACAAAAAAATGGAGCTAATTATGAGAGCCTTTCTCTAGCAAGGAGGGAAACAAGACACTAAAAATTCAGTCTGGTCCAATGGGAATAGGTGACCCTTCCCTTCGAAAAAGGCGGCATATCCATCAAAATTTCAAGCCTAACTAATAAAGCGATGGGCTTTAAAATTGTGTGGAGAATGCTAATGGAAAAAGGCAGTTGGTGGGTCGAGGCTCTTAAAAAAAATACCTTAATGGGCAGCACTCTAAGTTACTCACTGATCTGATCATCAAAATACCATGCACTCCAGCATGGAGACTCATCAAAAAAGTCACTCCCCAAATCAAAAATCATATCTCAAAGTCCCCTGGAAATGGAAAAGATATAAATCTCTGGACAGATAGAATAATGGGTTCGGAGCCAAGAAACCATTATCAGCAGTTTAGACCCCTGAAAATATGGATGGAGGAAAAAGGAATTAGTTCCTTATATGACATCTTGGTTTGGGACCATAATAGTTGGTCTATCTGGAGGGACCTTCCTCTCGCAAATCACCTAAAAAATCAGTGGGCAGATCTGAAGAGAACACTGATGGGAGCTGCCCCAACTAATAAAACCTCTCAAGACAGCTTCGTTTGGGATCCAAGTGGAGGAAAGTTCACAGTGAAAGATGGGTATCAACTCCTTCAATCTAGAAACAACCTAGATAACTGGAACCTTCGGTCAGCAATTTGGAAGAATGAATGGCTCCCCAAGATAAAAAAAAAAAATAATAATAATAATAAATAAATAAATTGCGTGGACCCTCCTAAAAGGGAGGATCCTCACTGCTGAAAATCTCAAAAAAAAGGGATTCAAGGTCCTTCTATGTGCTGCCTTTGTTGTATGGGGGAGGAGAGCAGTCAACATTTATTCCTAGATTGCTCCTTTGCCCAACACTGCTGGCATCAAATTATCAGCCCTTTGAGGTTACCTAGAGAAAACTTTGATCATCTCACAACTCTAAACAAAAATTGGGAAAAAGGCTACCCCCATGCAAGAAAAGGAAAATCCATAATCACTCGAATCTAGAAATGCATTCCATCTGCTCTCTATTGGCAAATTTGGCTCTCCAGGAACAGCTATATCTTCAAAAATAAAAAGCCAAACCCAGCTCTCACTCTGGCCAAAACTCTGGGCCTAGTCGCAGAAATGATAAGTGCCAACACAGTAACTAAAATCAATCACAACAACTGGTAGAAAGAATAGGAAGAATGGTTCAACAAATTCCCATTGGTTTACTCAAAGAATAAACAATCTTCAGCAAAGTCAGGTAAAGGAAAAAAAAATGGAAACTCAGGGGGACCCAAAATTAAATAGGACAGTGGATTCAAGATCAAAAGACCTTCATTCTTCAGTTTGATGGCGCTTCCAAAAAAAACCCCGGACAAGCAGGAGCAGGGGGATTAATCTCTAATCAAAATGGGCAAGTCATCACCACTTACGAATGGGGACTAGGAAATATGACAAACAACATGGCTGAGGCCTATAGCCTTTTACTAGGTACCTGCATCCTAAAAAAATTCAAGCTAAAAATCCAGTCATAATAGTCGACTCGGCAATTATGATAGCAGCTATGGAATCAGGGGGTAACTTCAAAAACCAGGCCCTCAATAGAATCAAGCACAGGATCGTGGAAAACTCAAATCAGCTGGGGATCATCTAATTTAAACACGTCATGAGAAATTACAATACCAAGGCAGATTCTCTAGCCAACAGTGCAGTCACCAGACCTATAGGGCAGGTCCAAGAACAATAACACATATGACAAACCAATTCCTTAAGACGCCCCCCCTCACAGTCAGGCACGTGATCCAAGGTTCTAACAGTCATCTCAATAAAAATTCCACCTCTCCCCTCAGTCCAAGCAGCTGGACGTCTGATCCCCTCTACACTGACATTATTCATTTCCACATCCTCAGCACTGTCAAGGAAATCTTCAGGGAAATGTGAAATCTGTACTGGATAATGGAGCGGGAAGAGTCCAGTGGAAAGAACACTCAGAAGTTAGGCAACAGTCACTTCGTAATCCTCAGAGGTTGCTCAAGAAATATTCGAATTGACACTCGGGATAGGAACAATCCAGAGCAATCTGATCCACTTCCAGAGGCTCTGAGGAAAGAGTGGGCTTATAAGCAGCCCATGGTGCTTTAGTTTAGCCAGTTCTACATGATGGTCATGCTCTTCTCTCTTGGAAAAGGCTCGATTTCTCGTCGATCCTGCTTCAGGTCACCCCCTGTGCACTACAGTCGCAGTGGTTCCAAGACAGCTCTGCGAGGTATAGAACCCGCCTGCTAGGACTATATTATCTTTTTTTCACTAACTCTCGGTCTATTTTTGTGATCCAGCTTCATACGACTTTGTTGGCTTCCGTTTCGTTGCTCTCTGTCTCTCATTCTCTCTGTTTTCATCCCCACACTCTCTCCTCTGTTCCATATCCTCCTCTCAGAAGCTATTTCCTCCCACTCTCTGTGATCGTTTGCCTCCCGCCCTCACAAATCTCTAGAGCTCCGCTTCTTATCCTCTCCCCCCTGAACTGCCCCTCCACCATCATCTCTCTGACCCGCCTACCTTCATCCCCCAGAATCTATGTTAACCTTCACTCTTCCCTCTGTAGTAAGCTAATCAAACTCCGCTTCAAGATAATCAAGCTTACTCAATACATTTCAACAATGTCAGAAAATCCTTTGGACCGTGTCGTCACCAACAGTAGTTTCACCCTCTGCAAGGCACACTGCTTCATGATAGCCCGCTTCATAAAGCAATTCAATGAAATCAAAGAAGAAGTCCAGTCAGAGAACAAATCAAAGAAGAAAAAACTTGAAAAACAGAAGGAGGAAATAGAAGGCCTCAAAGAGAAATGCAATCACTTAGAAGAAGCAATCAGTCACATAAGATCTATGAACCAAAGCATGCAAGGGGTGGCTTCTACCAAGAACAGCGATAAAAAAAGAATAGCCACCTAATGACTCGGTCAACCAGTTCTTGTGAAAATGTCATATGCATTGTAAATATTGTTTGCTCCTAGGTCACTTCATATGGAAATATAGCCGTTTTGTCTTCCAAGTTTTATAAAACAAGCCTAGTGAATTGGATCAAGGGACTGCGTGCCCATTTTGGATCAATTCCACTTTTCTACCTCTAGTATTTGTAATGGGACTTGTCTCTCTGCTGAAGTTTTTTATAATATAATAGTATTCGACCGTGTTAAAAAAAAGGTCTTGATATTTGCAATAAATATAGTTGAGACAATATCTAATAAATCAATGCCATTTCTTTTAATATTAAATGAAAGTTTAGTAAAAATAATAGAAAGTTCACACACATTTCTTTTTTATATTCTTATTAAAAATAATAGAAAGTTCCCATACATTTTTTTATATTCCATATGTTAATAAAATCTATTAAAAATAATAGAGATTTCTATGACTGGATAAAAACAAATTTATTAAAAGTAAGAGACTTTTATAATCTATGCAAAAGTTCTATAAAGTGCATCATATTTTTAAGAACAACCTACTACAACAATTTATCTATTCAAAAGAATTCTCTCTCTACCATCAAAGAGAGGGAAACAAATAAAGTAAACAACTAAATTACTAACTACATGCATATTAAGGAAGGAAGGAAGCATGGAAACTTTCTTGCTTACTAATTAGTCTAAATCCATCTTAGTTGTGGATCTACCCAGGGTCGAGAAGGATCAAATCTCTTTTCACTCTAAAAAAGGTTTACACTTCAAGAAATTTAATCTCTCTCGTTACTTGATAAATCCTAAATTAAAATGATAGATCCGAAATTAAAATGGATCTAGACTGATTTAAAAATAAAAATAATAATATATAACTTTTCACTTCCTTTCAAAGTGTAATAAAATAAATAACATCTCATCAAAAAATGGATGTAATACTGATGACACTACCTAAAAAAATACTTACGTGTAATCCTCAAAAAATACACAGATGATTTACACCGATATTTACAAGCAAAAATCAAAATAGATTTTCAAATAAAAAACATTAAAATATATTTTACACGCACGTATAATATGTCATGCATAGAGATACAAGAATCAAAAAATATATGAGTGATACATGTTTAACAATCCTCTTCAAGGGTAGGGATTGCACTGAGATCTGCAACCTTCAGTATCATAGAGCTTCATACAGATAATGCACTAAACTCTGCAAGCTTTAAGGCACTTTTAAAATATAACAATTTATCCAACTCCATTACCTATTATTAGAGTTTTAAGATGTTTTAAGACTAATGTTTTATAATATTGATAGTCTGGACAATTCAAATTCCATCCAACTGTTGTATATGCATTATGAATTCAATTACATCCAATCACTCTCTACACTATATACATTAAAATATAATACAAAGTATTAAAATATATACATTCTTGAGCTGATTTAAATTATTTCCAATACCTGTTAATATTCAGGGAAGTTGTGTCCAACTAGACTCCCACTCGACACCCCGGGTCAGTGGGAGGACAATCGACTGGTCATCTAGGAAGAGAGAGAGCTCATCGCGGGCATCATCCCACTTGGAAACCTTGTTGGCACTAAGGTAGAGCTTGTGGGAATCGAATTGCATACCATGTTGAAATGTGACAACAAATGATGTAATTATGGGTAAAAACTTATTTTTACTGCCAGTTAGTTTTGTAACGAGATTTGTAACAAATAGGATGTTATGAAACCAACTCACAAAAAGATATAAAAGAGATATAAACGCCTTATAAATAAGCCTTTTTGATGGGAAACCTCCTTTACATTACACAAATGAACAATTCTTGGATGATACAAATGACAAGACCTCCTTTCTATATATAGGAGTCTAAGGGGAGGGGTCATAATATAATCAGAGTCGACATAATAATAATAATGTAAGGGCACAATAATAAAAATAGTGGGCTTCTATGGGGCACAATAATAAAAATATGGGGACTACATGGGCTCAACAATATAATAAGGGGTTGTACTAATAACACAAAGGGGTTACACTAGTAGTATAGGGACCTAACATGCCCCTCTCCTTCAAAAAGTTTTGTCATCAACACCTAAGTAGTTTTCGATGCTTCTGTATAAAATTCTTGTCCTCCCATGTGGAATATTCAACAGTAAGTTCTTCCACTTGATGAGATACTCTAAAATTGATCGATTTCGTAGCTTTCAGGTTCTTTTTTCTGTGACTGCTCCAGGGTCCAATATGATTTTTCCTTCCTCGTCAAGTTTTGGCAATACTATTTGAACTAGGATCTTCTGCAACTTTTGAATGAGTGGCCACACTTCTTCATCCTTCTTCCATTCATCCCTTGCTTTGTTTGTCCAATCTGGTTCGATAATAAAAATAGCACAAAACAATGCTTCCACATCCTCATCCTTTCTTGAGAGTGCATCTACAACAACATTTTTCTTTCCTTTTTTGTAGATGATTTCAAATTCACAACCCAACATATTTGTGACCCATTTTTTTGTTCTTCTAAAGATAATATTTCTTCTAAAAAGTATTTAAGACTATCATGATCCATTTTTACCTTGAAGTGTCTTCCCATTAGGTAAGGTCGCCATTTCTTAAGTGCATGTAGTATTGCCAACATTTCCTTCTCATATATAGCTTGCTTGAGATGTAGCCGTAAAAATACCCAATCGCCTACACCAAAACTTCTTTCACTGCGATGTTGATCTAGCTATTGTTTCATTCGATTCTGCGCCAAAGTGGTGTTATCCTTTAAAATTTGGAGAACTTGTTGTTGATTCTCGATGTGATATTTCATTGCTTGAACCTTTCTCTTCTTGATATGTCCTTCTATCTTGAGAGTTTGAGGAGTGGTAATTTCTTCCAATGCATTACAAGATATGGTCGAATTCATTTCTTGATGCCCGGTGTGATCTTTCACTCCTTCAACATTTTTCTTCTTGATATGTCCTTCTATCTTGATAGTTTGAGGAGTGGTAGTTTTGGCCAATGCATTACAAGATATGGTTGGATTCATTTCTTCTTTCTCGATGTGATCTTTCACTTCTTGAACATTTTTCTTCTTGATATGTCCTTCTATCTTGAGATTTAGAGGAGTGGTAATTCTTGCCAATATGGTCGGATTCATTTCTTATTTCTTTGCCATTGGTCCCTGGTGTATATCCTCTTATTTTGACGTTTCTTGATCCTTTTCTTCCTCCTCTTCACAATCAATGTAAAATTATTTCTTCTCAACACACTTATGACCTTTAATGTATTTGTTATCACAATTGTAACAAATCCCTTTTGCTCTTTTTTCTTCCAATTGTTGTGGTGTCAACCTTGTAGGTTGTGGAAGGATAGGAGAAACAACACTTCCATATTTATAGTTGTGAGGGGTAGACTTCCTTGTTTCCATAATTGTGCTTTCCACTTTTTTTGCCAACCTGAATGCCTTCTCCAATGAATCAGGTTCCCAAAGACGAACCTCATGTTGAATGTTATCCTTTAAAATCCCTATGGAGACAACAATCCTCTGATTCTCTGGAATATCATTCCCTTATATTCAATTTTTGAAAGTCCTCAATATGCTTTTCCATTGAATACTTTTGTTTGAGATTTATCAATTGGCTAAAGAAGGTGTTTCTTTTTGTATCCTCATAATGTGCTATCATTTCCTCCGTGAAAATTGACCACGTAACAAGTGGTTTACGAGAACAAAGCCCTTTATACTATAAAAATTGATCCGGTTCTAAATATGAAGATTCAATACGTACCTTTTGTAACAGTTGCACCTCATGTAGATCAAAATATTGCTCCATCTATGATATCCAATTTATCGGATCCTTGCCATCAAACTTCCTCATATCACATTTTCTTGATTTTAGGAGCTCGATCCTGAAATGACTATAACTCTGTAATTTCGGATCTCCCAGTTCTGAAATCGCTACCTACAGTATCCCTCTGTGTCCCCTTTCCAATGCCACTAATCCGATTAAAATTGGATTCTCCAAGAAAGAGTTATGCACAATCTCCCAAGATGACCTGATTATATACCTTTTCAGAAGAGCTAACTTGTGCGAAGTGTACCATGTCACTGTTTCGAATTTTGGATCTGAAAACGATACACAGAAAACTATAGTCTGTCCTCTTTTTGTAACTTCTTATGAAATTTCAATATGATCCTTAGAGAGACAGTTATGATGATTTTCCCCGAGTCACCTATTTCAGATTTAATTCGGGAGCCTGCAAAAACCCTAAATTTATTGGACTATATCTCCAAAAATATAGGGCAACAAGATCTGAAATCTGAGCTCGAGATTCACCAATTTTTCAGCTCAATTGGGTTTTAATTTCAGAGTATGGAACTTTGTAGAAAACAATGATAGTGAAAATTCCAGGATGACCTAATTGGAGCAATGAAATCTTAGAATCCAAATCTCTAATACCAAATTTTAAGAAACCAACTCACAAAATGATAGAAAGGATAGATCAACACCTTAGAAATAAGCCTCTTCGAGGGGGAAACCTCCTTTACATTACACAAATGAACAATTCTTGGATGATACAAATGACAAGACCTCATTTCTATATATAGGAGTCTAAGGGGTCATAATATAATTAGAGCCGACATAACAATAATAATGTAAGGGCACAACAATAACAATAGTGAGCTTCTATCGGGTACAATAATAACAATATTGGTACTACATGGACATAAAAATATAATAAGGAGGTCATACTAATAACAATAAGGGGTTACATTAGTAGTATAGGGACCTAACATAGGAGTTATCTAACATATGAGAAACCCATATTAAATTGGTGAATGCCCGAGAGGTTGTATCATGGAAATTTATTCTTGATTAATAGAATTTTCCAATCCCTTGCCCCGTGGAGGTTTCCTTGATACATTGTCAAGCTTTTACCACGTAGAATCTCTTGTGTTAATGTGTAATTTAGTTTGTTAGCTTTATTCATTTCTTGCCTTATATTTTTAAATGGTTAATGAATCTATGAGTACCAACAAGTGGCATCAGAGCCTAAGGTTAAACGTAGTAGAAGTTAAGGAGAGCCTGAGAGCTGAAATTGTCAAACTTATGCCACAGTGGACAACTACATTGTGAAGGGTTCATATAGTATTCTAAATTCGAGCATGTCGCTGCCGGAGAAAGGTTAAACGCATTGTGTGTTGAAGCCCGCTGCCAGAGAGAGAGGCATTGTGTGTTGAATCCCATTACCAGAGAGAGAGGAATTGTGTGTTGAAGCCCATTATCAGAGAGAGAGGTCGCTATTGGAGAAAGGGAATAGAGCATGATTTTCAATCTGCAGAGCCTATCTGGAGCCGCCAATCAAGGGAGGTTGTTTTGCATGTGTGTAGTTCTATGAGCAGAGGTCATGATGAGTGTTGAGCCATTAACGCTGACTAACCAAACTAGCCACACGTTTGTTGAACAAGGAAGAGGAGATTGTTGTTGTTTCTGCTGCTAGAAAGAAATCTGGAAGAGGAAGTCACTGTTGTTATCATCGAGAAAGGAAGTCTCGGAAGAGGGTTTCCGCAAACTGTTGTGCAAGAACCAAGAAAACTGTTGTGGAAGAACCAGTCAAAGAAAAAATTCAAATCGCAACACTATTTCTCACTGTGGTGGTTAGGTAATTGTTATTTTTTGACAACAAAATTTGTTGAATGAATATGAAGTAGGGTTTGAACAAAATTTTTTGAATGAATATGAAGTAGGTTTTGAATTATTTTTTTTAAAAGAAGAAACAAATTGTAATGAAGAAGATTGAATAGGATTGAAAGAAATTAAGAAGGGTAAAGTTTTTTTTAAGAGGAAGGAAACCCTTGTTTTTTTTCTAAAGCCCTAGCTAGAAGAGGGAAAATCAGAAAGAAAAATTGAAAACCCTAGCTGGAAGAAGGAAAATCAGAAGATTTTTCTTTAAGAAACCCTAGTTGAAAGAAGGAAACCCTAGGAGGAAGGATTTGTAGGAAAACAAAAATGGAAAAAATGACAAATGCAAAGTTCGAGGTGGAGAAATTCACTAGCAATAACATTTTTTCATAATGGAAACTAAAAGTTAGGGGTTTTCTTGTGCAATAAGGGTTTCATAAAGCATTAGACGAGGTGAATAAGAAACCTGCTAACATGACATATTTGGACTGGGGGGACTTGGATGCCCGAGCTCTCGGTACCATCAGTTTATGCCTGGTGGATGAAGTTCTCTTCAATATTGTTGAAGAAACTTCAGCAACAGGTTTGTGGGGAAAACTGAAAAGTTCTATATGACCAAATCGTTAACCAACAGAATTTATTTAAAAAGGAAATTGTATAGTCTTCGGATGGAGGGTACAAAATTTGCAAAATATTTAAATGTTTTTAATACACTTATTTGCCAATTGTTGGATATGGAAGTTAAATTTCAGGAAGAAGACAAAGTTAACACCTTTTTATGTTCTCTTCCTAAGTCATGGGACCACTTTGTTACCTCTATCAGTTTGAGAAAAACTGAGTCCTTGGAATTTGATTCAATTGTGGGAGCTCTATTAGCTGAAGAAGAAAGAAGTCCAATGTTGAAACCTCTACATCAGAAGCCATGGTAGCAAGAGGACGATCAAAGCAAAGTAAGGAGAAAGCAAGGGGCTCTTCCAAGTCTAAATCAAAGGGTAAAAAGTGTAAGGCCAAATGTTGGTACTGCAACAAAATTGGACACCTAAATAAAGACTATTGGAAACAAAAGTGTTAGAGTCAGCATTTGCATACTGCCATCAATGATCAAAACTCCTCTTTCATATCATATTAGTGTCCCATGTTGAAATTTTTATCATTCCACCTAGGTCCTCATGCAAAAAATTTACTCACTGATGGTAGCTCAATTTGAAATCCCACTCTCCCTAAAAAAATCAATTGTTGCTAGACCACATTCCTGTGTCTTACTGAGCATACATTCATTATAAAATCTCATTCCATCATGTCTTGGTTCAGTCAAGTCTACATGAATTCTTGTTATTCAATATCCCATTAGGTCACTAGGTTTCATTCCTCCAAGGTCCAATAAAACACCATTCATTGCATAAAGCCAACAAAAGCATGAGAGTGAAAGAAATAACATCCCTTTTCCATTAAGAGAGGATTAGCAAACATGTAACTATGGTTGCCCAAGCTCCAATTTTCATTCCAAAGTATGAGTTTTGTTTCAAGATTGTAATTTTTATTTCAAAAAAAGAGATGTAATATTTTTTTTTTTTTTATGTAATTTTATGTCCATTATATGTAATAAGTTATTATTCATAAGTTGTTCACTCAAACTCTATGTGCTAACTTCATCCAAGCAAAATTCAAGAGTAAATATTTCCAAAACTTCAGCATCATCCACATGCAAAGGAAAAAGTCAGAAAGGAAAATAGAAAAGATGTCAAAAAGGTGAAATAAAACATTAGAAAGTGGGTTTTAAAGTTAAAAGATCAAATTCACTTAGCTATAAAGGACTTCTTAGCTTTAGACTCAACTTCATTTGCCTCCTACCACTGATTAAGCAAACCCCAAGAGACCCTTTTCATAATTCTGGGTGAAAATCGGCAGAACAGAGTGAACATTGTGTGTTCTCTTTTGGTGTTGTGTGTTCTCTTCATGCGTTGCGCATTTACCCGGTGTTGCACGTTTCATTAAGGCACTGCGCGTTCCCTTAAGGTGTTGGTGCTTTCCTGAGGTGTTGCACGTTTGTCCATGAAGGCTATAGTCACCTCCTCAGCTCCCACAAAGGGAATTTTACCTCCAAACAAGTAAGTAGTAGCTAAGGATAGGGTGTTTCTTCCTCCTTAAGTCACTCTCAAAGTGTTATAAAATTTTAATTGAAAATTTGGTGTTCATCCTATATCTAAACCCTAGATCTCCCCCAAAACTACCCTTGCACTATCAATTCCTTTTATACACTCCCCTACACCTTTATTCCCTTTCCATAAACCTGTTATCCCAAATACATTTAAACCTTTGTCCCAAAACCCTAAGTCCTAGGTGCACAACTACCTAGGCTCCCAAAACCCCTACATTGCAAACAATTTCCCCCATCTCAAAAGCTATCATACTAGTACCCTATAGCCTCCTCCATTACATATATCCCTCCACCCATCTCCTTTATATTTTCCCTTCCCCATTTCCTATTCCCAAAAAACCACATTCCCACTACCTTATACCTCCCTAGGATTTGATATTAAACACCATGGCAGATGAGGAATACAAACCACACAGTGAGGAAGAGGAAATAGATAGAGAAGAGACAGAGGTCAAGAAAACACACAAAGGAGGAAAAATACATAGATTTGAGCCCACATATCTCGGGGAACTCTTGGCATCTCCTATGGCTGTGACATCCTTCAAATGGTTAGGCTGTTATGATTTTTGTGAACAAGTTCAGGTAGTCCAACACCACCCTAAGTTGACTAGGCTCTTAATATCTAAACTCTAAGACAACCAAGTCACTCTAGAAGGTATCACCTTTACTTTGTCTACTTCCATTATATTAGCTACCACCAGAATCCTAGATGTTGGGGAGAAATGGTTTAAACAAGTGGAGAGACATTATTATGAGCCTTACATGAAACCAAGGTACCGAAATGGAAGAAGGGGCTATTTTCCCTTTTCACACCTCCTTGACAGATATGCCCCAATGATGAAGATTATCATGAAATATTTTTCATGTGAAGGTAGATTTTCTAGGCTCTATTCCTATCGCATCCGGCTTTTAATACATTTCACTACGGTAAAAATGCTCAGTATACCCTACTATCTTTTCCTAAGTGTTAAGAAGATGGCCTACATTGCCCAGAAAAGGGAGTGTTGAGAAGGTAGGCAAAAGTGGGTCTGAAGATGGCATTGCGCGTTCGACAGTTGGCTCAGTTTTTCACTATTCTTCTCCAAATTTGATTTTTTACCTATGGGAAATCAATATTTTATTGTTGTAATTCATATGATTGATGTAATTATCATTTTTTTACTGTTACCTAGGGTAATTAAATTAGGTAAATAACCTCCATGAGATGTAATGAATCGGTTTACTTAAGTTAGGGATGAGTCACTTTGACCACCCTACACTCTAGCTATCAGTTCAATTTTTGTTGTAACTACTCCTCTTCTCATGGATTTGACCCCTGAGGCTAGGATGAGTTGGTTTGAGGCCTATATCATGTAATTTCTCAGTCATTCTATAGGTTGGACTCTATTGGATGTTGTACTCATGTTTCAGACTTTGGCATGTAATATATTGGATGAGTTGCAGCTATTTTGGTCGGATTCTTGTGGCATGGTATTTTGATATTGTTTCCTCTTCAGTTACATATGTGTGAATGTTTTGTACCTTTCATGATCAATTTCACTTTAAATATGTTTGATATTCAAGGTGCAATAAGGAGAATTCATCTTCCATGCCATGTTTTGGGAAAATCATCATAAATTGTTTCATTTCTTCAGTTTAAAAAGGATTCATGATTTTCATGCTCTTTTTAGCACCTCATCATTCTAAACCATTTTATCACTATATTAAAAAGTGTTAAAGTAACTTTCCTACTTTTCCCCATCATATGCCTGCAATTCTTATTCTCTCCTACCCTAACCTAGTTCATTCTCTGACCTAATTCACTCATCCAGTGACTACCCCAACCAAATCAAATCAAAACAACCCTAAGCTAGTATATCTAGTGTAAAACTCTAATCCATCCAGCCCTCTTGGCTGTGATCCTTGGGAGAGATCCCTCTCCATCTTGGTAGGGCTAGCTACCAAGTCAAAAGATTGGTTTGTGGTTACCTCAGCTGGACTCTTCCTCAGCCTTAGAGATCCGGAAGAGTGTTAACATACTAGCGTCATTGCTGGGGAACGAAAAGGTTCATTTTCCCTGGGTGTATGATTAGTCTTCATTGGAATTTTTTCCTTTGGATGATGGGACTAAGTTTCATAAAGGCTAATTCCATAACTACAATGTAGAGATTGTAGAGCTAGCATTAAGGAGACAAACAAGAAAAAATTTTGCATCTTGATCCAGCTAATTTAGTTGAAGAAAATCAAAGTTTTTTCAAAAAGTGAAGAAGGTTACAAATCACAAGTTCAACAAGGCTTCATTCCATTGGTAATATCTTGATCATTACCTATTCAACATTCCTTTATTGAATACTTTCCATTGAAAATATCTTTGTTCAGCTCAAAGCCTTAGGTCTTTTACCTCATATAGTCTATGACCCTGTTAAGATATTGGCTCTGAAAAGATATACCAGGTCAAACCCTGACCCAAACCCTCTTTCTCTGGTTGATGATCTTGAAATATTGTTAAGAAAGCCTAAAGTCCCTTTCCCCGAGACTGAAAGCACAAAATTGGAAAGGACCACTTCCTTGCCAAATCAGATACTTAGTATCGAGGATATTTTGTTTGACATTAAATTTGAGCTATCCTATTTCGTTTGAAGTCCAAGTCTTGTCTTACAGAAGAATCTTTTGATCCCATAATGTTTGACTCATACCTTCCCGCCTCAAAGTCTTTGTTTAATCAACATTCTGCTACTTCTCAGTCTTCGAAACTTGAGCATGAGGTTCGGTCTAACTTTGAGAAACTTCAAATCCTAGCTGATCAATTACAAATCATTGCAGAAAAGGCCTATATTCAGTATCAGCTTGAAAGCTTATCTTCTTCCATATACCTTACCGCACCTCTGAAAACATCCATATTGCCACCTTCATCTTCATCCCAACCAACACAACCCATTGTAGTTCCCATTCACCATCCCCCAGCAGTCATGGCGAGATTTTCACCCTTTGTATTACCTGGTCAGTTGGCAGCTTTAGCTCAGACCTATGGCCAGAGACTTCCTCTTTTTTATGCCAACCCAGGAGTCATAGCACAATAGCATATTGATAAGATGGCTGATTTGATTGACTTAGAGGAGGTTGATGATGACAATGCCAAAATGAGACTAATGGCTCAAAGTTTTTTTGGAGATGTGAAAAAATGGTTTTGTGGTTTGGCAGTTGGCTCCATTGATACTCCTCAAAGATTAAATGAGTTGTTCTTAGCCAAGTGGCAAGAAAATAAGAATCCATTGCAGATCTTGGCATAATACAATACATTGAAAAGGAATTCTAACGAGACGGTTTAGGAGTTCACTATAAGGTTTAATCAAATCTAAAATTCCATTTTGGATAACATGAAGCCTCCACCTAATTTGGCACTTCAACATTACCTGGATGCTTTTGATCCGGAGATGGCTTATCAACTAAGGGAAAGAAGTCTGGCAACTCTGGAAGAAATGCAGAATAATGCAGTAAGTGTGGAAGCAAACTTGATGATTAAAGAGTCTCAGTTGAAACATGAGAAACTAGAAAAGAAAGTAACCATCAAAGAAGAACCTTCTTCTTCCACCAATCTTAAACTAGATGCATTGATCAGAACCATGGAGAGAATTGTCGATCGGATGATAAATTCCGATAGACCTCAGGAGCCACAAGTTAGAAATCCGAACTTTAGAAACCAACAGCAACCTCAATACAGGATAATAATAAAAAAAGAGCAGAAAGCTTCTGAAGCATCGACGTATCAGCAACCAATTCAGACACCCTTGCAACAAAATTATGCTCAAGGAGAATTTGATGATGAAATAGATATGATTGTCAAGGAAAGTCACTTCTTTAGAGAATATTACCATCCCATTTTCTAACTGAAAATGAGAAGTATGTCGAGGAGATGGAGGATCCTAAGGATGAAGACTACATACTGGCGAATGACAATGCATTGGAAACTCAATCCGATGATTATCAAAGAGGATACTTAAATGCACTCAGTTCTCAAAGAAGCAATATTCCTTGAGAAATAGGGATGTCCCAATCACTCCCATTCAGAAACGGACATCACGTAGAAAGATGCCCAACAAAAAACAAATATTCAAGGAAATCAAAGAAAAGGTAAAGAGCTAGCAACAGCTAACCAAAGCAAAGTAAATCATCCATCAACTATCAATCAAAACAAGGATCATGACAATCAAAAGAAGGATCAGACACTAAGAGATATGCCCAAGAAAAGAGACATCATCCAAAAAGAGGTAGACAAATCCATCTCACTCAATTTAGAAACTAAATTTCAAAGTTGAAAGTGTCAACCCCCCTTACTGAACTTGCAAAAAATAACCATTACAAGTCTGATATAGTTAAAATGTTGAAATTTGACCCTATGTCCAACATGGTTAATGTTGAATATGACCAGCCTGAATTGATTTGTGGTCCAGCCATAAATGGCTAGTCAAAAGATAGTTAGGTTCCTCCATTTTACCTAAGTTTAAGAATCCATCAGTACATTCTTCATAACTCCATGCTTAACTCCGGAGCCTCCCATAATTTAATGCCCAAGGCCATCATGGAAAATTTAGGTCTGGACATTACTCGTGAATACCATGACTTGTATTCTTTTGATTCTGGTAAGATCTGTTGTCTTGGTCTAATCAAATATTTGGTAGTATCCCTGGACCAAATCCCAGCAAAGAATGTTTTAATGGATGTGGAGGTAGCTGACATACCACCACGGTTTTGGATGTTATTGTCAAGATCCTGGGGAGCGAAACTAAAAGGCACACTACAGTTAGACTTATCCTATGCCACCATCCTGATTTTCAGGCAATTGAGGAAATTGTACAGAGGAACCAAAATGAAATTCATGACAAATAGCAAGGAGAAACCCAATAATCATCCTATAAATGTTGTACATATAGATTTAGAGTCATTTATTTTATATAATTATAGTAGACTGAACAATATAGATAGTCAACTTGTGGAAATTAAAGATGTACCAAAAATTTTCAATTGTGTAAGTATAGTTTCAGATCAAGAAAAAGAAAAGCTACCAAGTTCATCAGAGTAGCCATCGGACAAGGCAAAGAAAGGCTTAGAATAGCCATCAGAGAAGGTGATGGAAAATTCATAACAGTCTGGAGAGAAAGTTCAGAAAATTGACCCAAAACAAAAACAAGATTTACGGCCCTTGGAAGAGGAACATGGCCTTTAGACCATGGACTTTGATGGTGCTCTTGGGAAAGATGGAGTAGGTATTGGCATTTGGATTCGAAGTTCACATCATCAGCAAGGTAAGCTCCCTTAGAATGTTAGATTATTCCCATACAAGTTAGCTTTTTTGATTACACAAACAATGAGGTGGAGTATGAAGCGTTGATCACAAGTTTAAAGATCTTGAAAAGGTTAGGTGCACGAAAAAATTTTGTTTGTGGTGATTCAAAACTTGTAATCAAGCAAGTTAAAGGTGAATATCAAGCTCATCATCCATGAATGAAACAATATAGAAATGTGGTTTTAGATATTCTTAGGATGTTTCCTGAATATACAATTCATTTGTACCAAGGATTCAGAATCTTATGGCAGATTCATTAGCTACAGTTGCAAGCAATTTCAAAATCCCCATTTTTTCAAACAAGAAATTTGATATTCATGTGAAGCATCGGCCCTCTATTCCGGATAACTTCCGATATTGGCAAGTATTCTGGGATGAAAAACAAGTGAATAAATTTCTTTAGATCGAAGGAGAGTTTGAGAATTGTTCCATGGATGAATTTTATGATAAGGATGATCAAGTCATCGAGGCAACCCAAGTTGATATATTATAGCTGAAGGACAACAATATTTCGAAAGGTCTTGTACCTTTGGAAGACTTTTTTCATCAAGATGATGTCGCAAGGAAGCTACATTAGTACCTACTGAGAAAGTCGTGGAAGAAGTGAACATTGGAACAACAAGAAAAACCAAAAATGATCAAGTTGTCCAAAACATTATCTCTTGAGGTAAAGGAAAAATATATTCATTTATTGGACAAATTTTCTGATATTTTTGCGTGGGATTATGCAGACTTAGAGTATGACAAGAAAATAATTCAGCATACCATCCCAATTAAGCCCAATCAAAAGCCCTTCAGACAAAAGTTAAGAAGGATTAACCCAAGGTTGCTACCATCCATAGAGAAAGAAATAAGCAAAATTTTCAAGGCAAGCATCATCGTTCCCATAAGATTTTCTGATTGGATATCAAATCAAGTCTCGATGAGAAAGAAGACTGGAGAAATTGGGCTCTGCGTATACTTCATAAATTTAAACAAAGTCTTTGAAAGATAATTATCCACTTCCAAAAATGGACCATATCCTTCAGAGAGTTTTGGCGCTTCCCAACTATCACTTTTCGATGGCTACTCTAGGTACAATCAAGTTTTAGTGCAGGAAGATTATCAAGACAAGACAACATTCACCATACCTTGGGGCACATTCAAATATGCAAAAATGCCATTTGGTCTAAAAAGTGCAGGTGCCACCTTTCAGCGTGCCATGGACATAGCCTTTTAAGATGAAAAATATGTTTTCTTAGTTGTATACTTACATGATGTAACCGTATTTTCGCATTCAGATGATGAACATTTCCATCATTTAAGAGTCACTTTTCAAAAATGTAGAAATTTATGGATCTCTCTCAATCCGAAGAAAAGTTTGTTTTCTATGGAGGAAGGAGAACTTCTCGACCACATCATTTCGAAGTATGGCATCCAGATTGACCCTTCATGAGTAGAAGCCATTCATCAAATTGACTTCCCTCGCAACAAGAAAGAAATCCAAGCATTCAATGGTAATATGAATTTCTTACATAGATTCATTCTTAATTTGGCTGAACATCTTAGAGAAATGACCAATATGTTGAAAAAGGATAATGAGGTGAAGTGGTCCATAGAAGCCCGCAAATATTTTCATGCGGTAAAGCCTACCTTAACCACTGCCCATGTTTTATTCAGTTCTGATTACTCCGATGATTTTATTACATTTTCTTTTGCTTTTGAGCATACCATGGCAACAGTATTAATGCAAAAAAGGGATAAAATTGAGCTGCCAATAGCATTTTTCAGTCGCAACATCAGGGATGCAACCCTTAAGTACAACATCATTGAGAAACAGGCCTTGGCTTTGTTGGCACTATGATACAGGTGTTGTCTTTGATGGCAACTCACATAGATGACAGTTCATAGTGCAACAAGTTAACAACAAAGGATTATAGATCAGACTCCAAAAATGGTTTAAGAAGTATACGTTGGTTCATGTTTTCCAAGTAGCGTATATACATGGGTAAACAGAAAAAAATGAGCGTATACATATGCATGCACTTTCACTGAAGGAAAAGCGTGTGTGGGATGGAAAATCAAGGTTTTGGTCCAAGGTATTTGGTCTGAGGTATTGGTCTGAGGTATTGAGAAAGGCCTAAAACTATCTAAGGAGGAGAAGATCATTAGGCCAGTGTGTGCAGGTGAATGGGTATCTGAGGAATACTTCTATCTGAAGTATATGTTATGTTGCAAGGGCTATGATTATGAGATGATCTGAAATATTTTGTGCACCTTGGATACAATGTTATATTAGGATCATAAGAACCGAAATGACTTATCATTGCATGATCTGATGTTCATTGGACTAGATTTGAATACTAACGTGTGTTTTATTATGTAAATGTTATGATCTGTGTATGATTGAAGTCTGGAATAGTTGTGAAGTTTCAAGTTAGTATTTGTAGATCTATATGATGGTTCGCTTTGCTAAAAGTGCGTATACAAGCTGGTTCGACACATCAAAGTAGTGTATACATTATGAAATGTGATGTTTGAAGTTGCAGTTGGTTCTAGTTTTTGTTGCAGAGTTCTAAGTTATGCTCTGTGTTCTGGTGAATGTGTTCTCATGACAGTGTCCTGAATGTTCAAATTGATTGATTTTGATTTGCTTCAGTGATGATGGGTTTTCAGTGATTGGTTGTATCGCAGTGGTGATTGATTATCAGATTCAATGTTGCTGATGGGTCCAGTATGAAAATTGGATGAAACACATCCTTCAGATTGTGGTGTTGTATTCCAAGAGTATCCAGTCTGAAAATTTATGAAACGTGATCCCCGGAGGAAGAGAGAAGGTCGTAGCCTTCTATAGGCTGGCACCTATGTACTAGTAAACATATCGGCCAGTACAAGATTTAGTGGGTTGGAGCTCCCTTCCAGTAGTAGCTGGAAAATGAGTGAAGGTTAGAGCCTTCTGTAGGTTGGCGCCTACGTACTAGTAAATAAATCGTCTAGTAGAAGAGCTAGGGGGTTGCATCTCCCTTCCAGTAGAAGATGAGAACGAGAGAAGGTTATAGTGTTCTGCGAGTGGGTGCCTGAGTACTGGTATGAGTATGCAGCAGTACAAGATTGTAAACAGGTTTTTCTTATTGTCATGCAGAAAGAGTTATTTTTGCTGACAAAACTAACCTCCCTAGGAGTCTAAGACTCTCTAGTGACAAACGAGACAATTAAGAGCAATCCTTCTCTAAACATACATTATTCTATGAGAAACCAAGTGTTTTTCGATCCTACCTCAAGTCAAACGCTTGTTGCAGCAGTCTAGCCTCGTCGATCCAGATGAGCTCCTCCTTCACTTTGAAACCTGCATACACTAACAATCAAACGATTACATAACACCTGAATATTCCATAAAACAAAGCATATTCAACATATAGACCAAGGAGTATATGAAACAATTCATTAACAACAAATCATTGAGAAGAATGGACTTATTTGTATTAAGGAAACAAAAAAGAAACCATTACAACCTGAGCCTTGGTGTTGTGCAAGTTCCTCCCAGGGTCCAGCAAGAGTTTTCCTCTACTTTGACAAGCTCACCCACTTCCAAATGAAACAAGAAAGGATGGTAATCTCTCCTCACAAGCTTACAATGGAAGTCCTAATTCCAGCAGCATCTACCCTTTGGAATGTTCAGCTTTCAACCTTCCCTCCCTTGGCCGAATGCCTATATTTATAGTGTTCTAGAGGAAGTTATTCAGCTCCAACATCAATGGGATACTCCCTCTTTTGGATGGGGTAGCTCCTCTCTTGATGGGATAAGTTCCTCTTTCATAGGGATGCATGAACCATCTGGAGGCGCTCAATACACGTCAAACAATCTTCGAGAATGCTCTAGAAATGACCACAAGTAACTTTTTTAAGATGAAACTCGCGCCTATTGACCTTTACAGTGGTACACACCCATCCCTTGACATACAGAGCGTACAAGTATGCAGGTATAATGAGCTTGGGATGCGTATACGCGGGTAAGGTAGAGAGAAACTGCGTACCCAGAGATAAACATGTTTTTTAATGACTTTCTCTCTTTCTTGAAGTTTGACATGGAGAGCAAAGGTATGAGGCTTGCCAAGGAGGATAGTATGACTGTTGATGGAGCCATACTAACTGCAAATAGTCATGGTGACAAATGTTAGTGTAACAGATTGCCCCCTAAAGTGCGAAGCCTGTAATAGATTAGGGTTTTATATCATCTAGGAAGGGTGAAGTACTTTATCATTTCAAGGATTATCTTATGGAGAGCCCAGTCAGAACCTGCAATTTTCAACACAAAATACATGTATAAGATTATATCATCGCTGAGGTAGGCATTCCCATACTCAGACCAAAAAACTTTAACTAACAGACTAATTACTGCTCTGATACAGGAATGATTTCGTAGTACATCATAATCATAGACTCATGTAGACACAGTATGGACGCAGCCATTTGTTTATAATTTGTCTACTATATAATTAATACAAAACTCCTCGCAGCCTGGATGGTGGAAACTAGATCCAGGGTCTTCATTTCTACTTCCCGAAATGGTATCATTCTAGCCATGCGAATAAATGAGTCGATGTCGAACATGGTAGAAACCACTTGATTACCAGTCGATGATGTAAACTGTTAACAAGTGTGAGAGAGACCACCAGTGATTTCAATGGTTCTCAAAGTACCCAGCACAATCCATGAGATGTGAATGAAAGAGTCGATGTCGAACATTTCATGGATTCCTTCGATCGCAAGTCAATGATGAAAACTGACGTCGAAGGCGAGAAACCTGCCATTTGATGCATGCAGACTCCAAGGTACTGACGATTCCTAAGTCAACTTTCTAGATAATGTGCTGATGTCGATAGAAAGCGACCCGTCACAGGCAAGCCCACAACGCGAAATCATAGTTCAAGTTGAAGAAATGTCGCTGCAAGGACTGACTCAATGATGATATGATGAATGATAGGTATTTTGCGGTTGAATGTTTTGTTTCAGACCTCTTGAACACATAACGACACAACAGTTGGTTTGGTGATAAATGACTCAAAGTCGACTCCCATAACCCGGCTAAAAATGTCAAGTGATTTTGGTCAACT
>APFE031530653.1:37945-53467 GCA_000404065.3 Pinus taeda
AAACAAGAGCAAAAAGATGTAAAATTGTGAAAAGACTGAGACAAACCTCCAAGTAATGACCAAAGGAAATCAAATTTAAAATTTCTCAAAAAAGAGACTCAAAACACCCAATTGATGAAAGCTTAAAGTAGGAATGCCAATGAAACAAGCTTAGATGAAGACTTCTGACAGGTAACTAGTGGATCTGGGTAGTAAAAACAAATTAAAAACAAAATCTAAGAGGCAAAATGGAAAAAATTGAAATTTTCTAAGCTTTTGACAGGGGTATGCAGACAGCCTGTTTACACAGGTACGTGTACACTCTGTGCACAAAGAAAAAGTGCATACAGGTACGCACTGTACTTAACACAGAGGGTGCGTACTACTCTCAAAAATCAAGAGAAAGAAAATCTAACTCAACTCTAAGCTATGCCACCCAAATTCACAGTCAATCAGTCAAAAACCAGAAAGAAATCCGAGTTTCTCAAATCAAAGTATCATTCAAAGGAAAAATCAAACACATCAATGGAGTCCCCAGTGGAGTCGCCAATTTGTCATGCAGAAAGAGTTATTTTTGCGGACAAACCTAACCTCGCTAGGAGTCTAAGACTCTCTAGTGACAAACAAGACAAACAAGAGCAATCCTTCTCTAAACATACATTATTCTATGAGAAACCAAGTGTTTTTCGATCTTACCTTAGTTCCAACGCTTGTTGTAGCAGCCTAGCTTCGTTGATCCAGATGAGCTCCTCCTTCACTTTGAACCCTGCATACACTAACAATCAAATGATTACATAACACCTGAATATTCCATAAAACAAAGCATATTCAACATATAGACCAAGGAGTATATGAAACAATTCATTAACAACAAATCATTGAGAAGAATGGACTTATTTGTCTTAAGGAAACAAAAAAGAAACCATTACAACCTGAGCCTTCGTGTTGTGCAAGTTCCTCCCAGGGTCCAGCAAGAGTTTTCCTTTACTTTGATAAGCTCACCCACTTCCAAATGAAACAAGAAGGGATGGGAATCTCTCCTCACAAGCTTCAACAAGGAAGTCCTAATTTCAACAGCATCTACCCTTAGGAATGTTTGTTCAGCTTTCAACCTCCCCTTCCTTGGCCCAATGCCTGTATTTATAGTGTTCTAGAGGAAGTTATTCAGTTCCAACATCAATGGGATACTCCCTCTTTTGGATGGGGTAGCTCCTGTCTTGATGGGATAAGTTCCTCTATCATAGGGATGCATGAACCATCTGGAGGCGCTCAATACACGTCAAACACTCTTCTAGAAAGCTCTAGAAGTACCACAAGTAACTTTTTTAAGATGAAACTCATGCCTTTTGACCTTTACAGGAGTACGCACCCATCCCTTGACTTACAGAGCGTACAAGTACATGTACAATGAGCTTGGGATGCGTACACGCAGGCAAGGTAGAGAGAACCTGCGTACCCAGAGATAAACATGATTTTTAATGACTTTCTCTCTTTTTTGAAGTTTGACATGGAGAGCAGAGGTATAAGGTTTGACAAGGAGGATAATATGACTATTGATGGAGCCATATTGACTGTAGATAGTCATGGTGACAAATTTCAGTGTAACACTTATATTAAAAGAAGACAGCAGCAGGTGGTTTTTGTCCCGCATTGGGTTTCCACCTTAAATCTTGGTGTTCATGTGTGTTGCTTATGTGTGATGGTTTTTTCTATTATTATTGCACATGGTTACTGTTTATATGGTTAATGAAGTACTAGTACACTAATTAAAGATCAGCATGTGATGAATTAACTGAATCATAAGTTTGTTGAATATACATTGGTTGCTTTAAATACAGTTGCTTATACACGCGATTTACCTTCGTTGAAGTAGTGTATATAAATCTGAGTATGAAATGAAAAAGTTATTGATTTGATAACACTGATTCACCCCCCTCTCAGTATTATTTCCAACAATTGGTATCATAACAGGTCATTAGAAGAAGCTTGATTGCTTGAAGGGAGATCTATCAAAATGAACAATCACGAAGGCATGGGATCTATCAAACCACCAATATTCAATGGGAACAACTTGGTATATTGGAAAACATGAACTAGAGCATATCTTCAGTCACTTGGAGCTGATGTTTGGGCAATTGTGGAGAAAGGATATCAATATCCAGCAGCAGTCTCCACGGATCTAGCAGACAGGAAAACATATGAAATCAATGCCAAAGTTGTCAATGCCTTATTGGGAAGTCTATCATAATCAAAATTCATCAAAGTCATGCAGCTCAACACAACCAAGGAAATATGGGATAGAATCATTCAGAGCTATGAAGGTGACTCCTAGTTAAAACGTGCTAAACTACAAACTCTCATAATCCAGTATGAAACTCTCAAGATGCATAGTGATTAAAGTATTTCTAGTTATTTCTTGCGAGTAGATGGGATTGTAAATCATATTAGAAATCTACCTGAAGAGATAAAGGAAGATACTTTAGTTGAGAAAATTTTGAGGTCTTTGTCTTCTAAATTTGAGTCAAAAGTGTCTGCAATAAAAGAAAAATAGGATCTTCAAACTATTACTGTGACTCAAATCCATCGAATCCTAACTGCCTTTGAAATGAGAAAAGGAGGTCCATGAGATATCAGAGAAGCCATTTTTAAAGCATCAACAAAGGGAAAATAAAAGGAAGAGCACAATGAATCAGGACACATTTTAGAAGAAGAAGATGAGATAAATTTTGTCAAGAAGCTTCAACGGGGTACTGGAAGATTCAAAGGTAAGCTACCATTCAAATGATTTTCTTGTGGTAGAATTGGTCATTACACTGCTAAATGCCCTGATGTCAAAGGAAAGATGTCTGCAAAAGGTAATAGAAGTTATTATTCTCATGATGATAGTGATTCCTTGTCTAATAGTGATGAAGATGATCAAGAAATTAAACTACTCATGGCGTATGAAAATGATGCCTTAGAAAAGGAAGATTTCCTTAAAGAAATCAATCAACTCAAAATCAGTTTGGCAGAAAAGGATACAGTCATAAACACAGTGACACATCAAATCACTGAATAGGACAAACACAATGAAGTGTTAGAATGTGAAGTAGAAATTCTAAGAAAATAACTTGAAAATACAAAGACTCTAAATCTTAGATTTGCTAAAGGATCGGAAACGTTAGCTGAAATCATCAAAGTTCAACGTTCGCATATTATAAAGACTGGTCTTGTTTTTCATGAAGGTAAATCTAGCTCACAATATGAGGTAAGGAACTCCAATGCAAAATCTGAAATGCTCAACAAGGAGATAAAAGGTCAACCCCATTGTGTAGCTATAGAAAGGGTCTCTTTCACCTCTAGTTACCTCACATTAATATGTCAATCCGGGAACGTTTTGCTATTTCAAAAAGTGTCTCAGTCTGAGGCTTATCATTTTCCAGAGTAATGCTCGTAGCACAGTGTTTGAAAATACAAGAGTAAATGGATGCATGTCTACAACTTAACTACTTCAAAAGACTAAATCACACATTCAGATATTAAGCAATTTATCAGTCAAGGGTTTGGTAGCGATACCCCATCCCTTTAGAAACTGATGGAAAAGAAATCAGAGATAAGATCGGGGGTCTGGGAGCCAGACAACAGATGTCGATGCTCACTACAGCTTGAGATCGTCCTTCATGCCAATAACAAGAAATGGAACGGCAGATAAGAAATGAAACGACAAAGAAATCGAACAGCAATAAAAAGGAACAGCAACCTTGAAATAGAACGACAATTCTAAAATGGAACAGCAAATCTAAAATGGAACAGCAAGTCTGAAATGAAACATCAATTCAGAAATGAAATAGTAATTCAAAAATGGAACAGCAACTAAGTCTAACAAGTCGTAAATCTATCAAATCACTTGCATTAGTCATAACCAAACATCAATCCTTCACTCTTAAAGATGTACACACAAATGGAACAGCACTTCTTACTGATACATGATGGAACAACACTGAAAACCATATAAGCACAACATGCTCGAATAGTAATATGATTCAGTTGTTACTTTGATTAGAAAAAATACGATTGCATCTCAAGATAGAACAACAATATTCAAGAATCCAATAATCACAGAGAACAGAGCTTCCAAGAGGAATTATGTAATGTTAAGGAACAATCGCATAACACAAAAACTCTGTAATGGAACAACAGTGTCCTATAGAAACTAACCATATTATATCAACACCTAAAAGAACAGTAACATAATGCAGCATCAATACAACACTTTTGTTTTCAGAAACCTTAATGGATTAAACACGACAGAGCATGTGATATAAACTTTAAAACACGTCAGATTATCAGATCACGTTGATAAGCGAACCACACAGAAACCACGCATAATGGTACAAGAGCAAGTGTCCTCCAGGGCCAGGCCCTTAGCCTCTAGGGGTACACCGCTTGAAGTTATTCCATGCTCAAAGATAAAAGAGTAACCAAGTCTGTATTAATGCATTAAGTAAAATTACAGTAGAGCAAGTCTTAACAGGACATGACGAGCAAAGTTTTGATCTTTTAAAAGAAATTACATAAAGGCATAACAACATCCCCTTAGTTAACAGTGCTACCCCTTATATAAGGGTGAAGACGGAGATATCTACATGCAGAAATAGATAAAATAGTGATCCCTCAGGATCAAGGATCCTGAGGGATTCAAAGAACCGTTAACCCTGAGTCATTTCTTCTCTTTTCTGCGCTGAGCTGATATCTCCGCTTCCTTTCCCGGGCTGATCCATTTTGATCTGGTTTGCATGCGGTCTCCCGTCGAAGGGACAACAGTTAACCCGTCTTTGTCTTTTCCTTTAGAATGGCAACTTTTCATTTTTCTTCCCTCCTGCACACGGAAACGACAATTGTCAGCGTTCCTGTTTTGCATATTAATCTCACATGTTTTGTTATAATTCTTTATCGTTTTCTAAGTTCATGATGCAAAAAGGCTTGTAAGTCCTAATGAAAAGATACTGAAATAACCATCAAAACATATCTTCTTTGGTACTCAACACACCCCCCTGCTTACCCTTTTTCATGGCCTCATGAAAACATTGTAGTTGACATGTAAAGCAGTGAGTGAGTAGGCTGGAGATGGAATCTCATGTGAAGGCCTACAGCCATGATGCGTAACTAGGTAGTCAAAGAAATGGCCGGTCTGACCCTCAGGTATCTCATACAAGGCTTGGTATCCGAGTGAAGGATGCCAAATAATTGGACTCCGGAACCTATATTCTAACCAGGATGGCCCTGCCCTCAAAACAATTTCGCCATAGAGGGGAAAACGGTTGGCAGCTAGTTTAAAATTCTCATACTTAAATGGTTCTCTGAGCTGGATATTCGGATTAGATATTCGATATCAAAATTTAGCTGCATCAATGGCAGGGTCTTTGGTAGAGGAAAAGTATTCTAATCCCTATCGAATGATTGACTCATGCATGGGTCCTCATGCTTCAATCACTCCTAGAGTCTTCATGAGGTTTCTATGTTTCCTCCATAACTGTGCCGGATCCCTAGGCTCAACTCTTATCCATAGATCTAATCCATTTTCTTGTCTTTGAAAAGAATTATAGGCTTTGAGCCATTTAATTTGATTAACTGCAAATGAAATAAATGCCTATAACTGAATGTCCCCAACAAAAGGGCCAGGGTTCAGCTCAGTCTCTTGTTCTAGTACAAAGTTATGTAAATAAAATTCACACAATAGTCTGTGAACTTTTACCCTGTAATGCTTACAACAGTTTATGAAATCATCTATGGTATTAATTTGTATGGGAGCACCTACTTTAACAACCTTTATTTTCAATTGCAAATACCTTTCCATTAAAAACAAGGCTTAGTTCTTAGCAGGGGCTCTACATGCTAGGACGTCATTGTATAGAGAACACAAGGTATCCATTTGTTTGATGACTACATCTAACCTACGAGTTACCTTTGCAACTTTTTCTTGTTCCTTCCGCCATCCTTCGAAGGCCTAGCTTTCGGATAAATTGACATTCCTTAGCTGTTGCTGTAGTTCTTCATATTTTTCTCGGGGGACCGTTTGCTCCCTAAGCTTTTCGCTTCTTGCTGAACTTGCTTCAAACCCTTTTGGAGGGTTATTGTTTTTGGATCCCTTTCCATGCAATAGTGGAGGCCAGGAGCTTTACCTGAACTTTCCTATTGCGCTGCTTTGAGTTCAGAACCCTTATTACTCCCGAAAGAGGTGCCTCCGTCTGAATTTCCTTATCACGGGTCAACATTTCATCCATTTCGATTTTAACACGAACATCAACCCATTGATGTTCCTTTTCAATTGGAATAGCAATCTGTTTCTCAGCATCATTTGGAATAGCAGCTTGGCTTTTGACAGGGTTTTGAACAGCAGGATGGATTCTGGTCCTCCACCCCTTGCCCTTAAGGGGTTTTGCTGGAGTGGCCAGACTTTTCCTTCCTGGAGTCCCTTTTACCCTTTGCCTTGCCTTTAGAATCTTAATTTGTTGGTGGAGCTGGACTATTATGTTCAATAATATATGTTGTTCCTTTCGCAATTCCCTTATTTCCACCATTTCCTCAGAAGGAACAGTAGGCTATTTACTGTGGTTTAGACTGTGGCTAGCTTCCTGATTTTCTTCCTGGGGTGTTTCTTCATTGTTCTGCTCTGGCTGTTCCGAGGCAAGAACCCTAATTGGCTATGTTATTTCTTGGGCTATTTCTTTTTTTGCCCTTATTTCCTCCGGACTTTCTTCTAGTGCCTTCTGGTTAGGAACGGGTTGTTCCTGCTCAGCATTTTCTGACATCTTCTCATCATGAACAGGCAAATTTTCTACTTCTGCCTCCTTTGCATGTGATTCCTCGGGTGCAATTTTCCCCTGGGGTTTCTCTCCAGAATGGATATCTGATGGACTGGAAGGTTGGCCATATTCGCCCATATTGGCCAAAACTTTGGCCAATTCATCTTCCCCTAATGGGTCATGTAATGGGCTGCCTTCCTGCTGTTCCATTTCCTCCTCCTGCTCGGACTGCTCGACTTCTTTTTCTTTGTCTCCTTCCTCCTCAGATTGCTCGTCTTCTCCCTCTTTTTCTTCTTCTTCTTCTTCTGCAGATTGCTCTGCCTCTTCTTCTTCTTCTTCTTCTTCTACAAATTGCTCTGCCTCTTCTTCTTCTCCTCCTTCTTTTTCTTCTGCTTCTGTAGATTTCTCTGCCTCTTCTTCCTGCATTTTTGTTTCCTTGACTTCCTTTTCTGACCATGGGGGTTGCTCATCTTCTATTTCTACCGGCTGGCTAGTGCCTTCTTGGGGCTTCTCCAGCCCTCCTCGTAGCCGTGCTAGCCGGACCGATTTCCTGCGCTTTTCTGGTTGCTCGGGTGTGCTGGTGACATGTTTCTGCTTTGCCAATTTCTTGTGTTTTTCTAGACGCTCGGGTGTGCTAGTGACCTGTTTCCGTTTTTCTGGACGTTCGGGTGTGCGAGTGACATGTTTTTGTTTTGGGGGTGGCATGGCCAACCCTCCATTTATAATGGCAATTAGCTCTTCCCAGCTGTTCTGCTGCTGGGTGAGGCTATGGTTGACTATCAACCGAATCAATCCATGATGACTAGCAACTGACTCTACGTGTTGTGCCTTTTTCATGCTCTGTGCAACGTCATGAAGTCATGAATTCAACAATGCAGGTAAAGTTACAAATCATTTTTGGTTTAGAACAGCTAAGAGTTTAAGATGTCGTGGTCTTACCACGTCTTTTCTGCCCTCACAGGTGATATAACTTTGGATGGTCTTTGCTAATTCTGCCCACGGCTCTCCCAGTGCTGCTGGCAGAACCCCCTTTCCTTGAATTGTCAGGCTCTATCCCTCATCCTAGAAGATTTCTATAATCTTCTGCAACCTTTCCTTTTTTAAAGTCCATACTAGTCCAGTGGCTGGTAGTCCCGAGACTTCTGCAATTATGTCATCGGTGACTGCTATGCATCTTCCCCTTACTGTGGAGTAGTCCTCTTACAAGTTCTGCAAGAATTCGATCGCCACTGTTTCGTTAGACTCCTGCAAGCGGTTAAGATAGGTCAGCCACCCTACTCTTGCCGGGATTTCTCCGGCAGCAGCCGAAACAGTTAACACCTGCGGTTCTCTGCGAATTGATCTTCCTCCCATGGTTTCGCTGTAAATTCTCAAAGGAACGGCAGCTGTTTGTTGAAACACAGAGAAGCTGACAGACGTAAAACTTGTTCAAATTCTAATGCTACAGCGTATACAGTGGAAATGGCTTTGAACAGCAAATCATGCAGAAAAAAACAAAAAAATAAAAAGAAATAATACCGTTGAGCCATGTTATACCCCAGTACACAACTTCCCGAATAGCGAGCTGACACGTAATCCAGGGAATGATGAGGTTAACCTCCCCCCCTGCAATGTGATAGGTTGTCCCAGCCGTCAAATAAAGGAGCAGTGCCCGCTCTACAACAAAGTCTTTAAGGAACAGCGTATGGCAATCTGCCATGCTTACAAAAATCAGCCTATTACTGAAATCAAGGTGTAGAGTTGCGTCACTTTAATACGTAAGAGACTGTGGTGATATGATGCAAGGTTGGGGATAAGACATTTCCCGTAAATAAAGAGTCTCATGCGGTCATTGTCAATGGTTCTGTCATGATTGGTGATAATATATAGTCGTGTGTTATATGGTTGGGGCAATAACATATAATTGATTACCACGGCATAAGAAACAGAAGGGCGCTAATAACTTACCTATTGGTGTAAATAATGCGACTTCAATACCATTAACAGTGCTCTGCTGCCGACAGGTGTCCATAACTTTAGCAGAGTTGTTTATTTCACCCATGGAACCATAGACCTTTGTGTATGCTAGGGAACGTTGTGTAATGTCAAAATGTAGGCCATTATGCTGGCTTGGTGACCAATTAGCCATAATGCCATTCACGAGGAAGGAGCGAATAGTGGGCAGGCCGGCTCGTGATGAGACCTCCTGTTCCAAAGGTTGTTTGTTTGATATACCTTTTGGACCATATCCCTGGTGTGGTGGCCATAGTGGGAATGCCACTTTGCTTTCGTCCTCATGATCATGGTAGGTCAGCGCTTAATGAGACTTCCTATCCTACATTTGACACTTTATAAGTCATGTTTTCTCTTTTTTCTTTTTTTTTCATGAAGTGCCTTCCCTATTTATACACAAAGGGTGGTTCAACACTCCTTAAGAGTGGGAATAGTGGAAGAAATCTTAATATCCCAATAGGAAGATATAAACCCTTTTTTCTTATTCCTAAATAATAATCAAAGAGGATTAAAAGGGACCAACATGATATAGATAACCAATCAGAGCAGAATTAGTAGAACAATGACAACAAAAGATGATGAATAAGCATGTCTTTCCTTCTATCCTCTCACCAATTCAGGGAAATTTCTTATAAAGATAGCGATTTATGATTGACTGATTTCAGTATGTTGTGATTTTGTTTCCATTACATAAGTGCATATTCGTATTCAAAAAGACTTGAAAGAACATGAGCAATAAGCATCCTCAATTTAGAACAGCAAAAGGAACAAGTTGTTTCACAGGGAGAGCAAAAGCATACAAGTGGTGTTCCTTTTGAGGAAAGGAACAACAACAGTTCACAAATGTTGTTCCTTTGGAAAAGGGACAGCAGCACACATAGGTACGGTTCCTTTGGAAAAGGAACATCAAGAATCACAAACGGTGTTCCTTTGAAAAAGGAACAATAAAGCACACCAATGTCGTTCCTTTAGAAAAGGAACAACAGACGTCAAAAATGTTGTTCCTTTGGAAAAGGAACAACAAAACCAGCAAATGTCGTTCCTTTGAAAAAGGAACAGCCGCAATGAAAAATTTTGTTCCTTCTGGAAAAGGAACAGCAAAACAAGCAAATGTCGTTCCTTTGGAAAAAGGAGCATCCGAGATCAAACAATGTTGTTCCTTTGGAGAAGGAACAACAAAAGCATACAAATGTCGTTCCTTTGGAAAAGGAACAACAGAAATCAAAAATGGTGTTCCTTCGAAAAAGGAACAGCAAAAACAAACAAATGTCGTTCCTTTGAAAAAGGAACAACAGAAATCAAAAATGTTGTTCCTTTGGAAAAGGAACAGCAAAAACACGCAAGTGTCGTTCCTTTGGAAAAGAAACAGCAGAAATAAAAAATGTTGTTCCTTTGGAAAAGGAACATCAAAAACACGCAAATGTCGTTCCTTTGGAAAAGGAACAGCAAAAAAATACAAATGCCATTCCTTTGGAAAAGGAACAGCAGAAATCAAAAATGTTGTTCCTTTGGAAAAAAGAACAGCAAAAATCAAAAACGTTGTTCCTTTGGAAAAGGAACAGCAAAAGCACACAAATGTCGTTCCTTTGAAAAAGGAATAGCAGAAATCAAAAATGTTGTTCCTTCGGAAAAAGGAACAACAAAAATAAAAAAATGTTGTTCCTTTGGAAAAAGGAACAGCAAAAATCAAAAATGTTGTTCCTTTGGAAAAGGAACAAAAAAAGCACACAAATGTCGTTCCTTTGGAAAAGGAACAACAGAAATCAAAAATGTTGTTCCTTTAAAATACACAGATGTCGTTCCTTTGGAACAGAAACAGCAGAAACCAAAAAATGTTGTTCATTTTCCAAAGGAACAGCAGTAACAACAAAACGTTGTTTCAAAGATATGTACAAAAAAAATAACTCAAGAAATTATGTACAAACTGTAAAGATAATTAAATTCCTTAATGAATTACAAGTGAGGAAGACTTCTCTTCCTCCCCCAAAATCTCCATATCTGAATCTTGGCGTCGTTGTTGGAAGAAGGATTCCCGAGTGAGTGGTTTGTGATAGAGACGAACTCGGTGGCCATTTGCCTTGAAGGCATATCCAGAACCATCAATAGTGATCAGAGTAAGGGTACCATTGTCATGTACCTTCTGGATTTCATATGGTCCCAACCAACGAGTTTGGAGTTTCCTGGGGAAGTCCTGAAACCTGGAGTCGTACAAAAGAGCCCAGTCTCCTTCGTGGAAGACTTTATTTTTAATGAGAGAATCATGCCATTTAGCTCTCTGCTGCTGGATTAGAGCAGTGTTTTGAAGTGCAGAGAGCTTAATTTCTTCCAACTCATTGATCTGTCGTAGTCGATTAATCTGTGCCTCAGTTAGGTCTAAGCCAACTTCCTGTGTTTTCCGTAATGTTTGGATTTCAAATTCTATGGGAAAAATGTGTTGTTTTCCAAACATTAGCTGATAAGGTGAGTATCCAGTGGTACTCCTTCATGTTGTTCTATAAGCCCACAGTGCTTCAGGTAGTCTGGCAGCCCAATCACGTCTATCTAATGCAACAGTTTTCGTTAGGATTGTTTCTATTATTTGATTGCTGCTTTCTACTTGCCCATTTGCTTGTGGGTGGTATGGAATAGTGATTTTATGTTAGACATGATAGTTGTTGAGTGTTGCAGCTATTCTGTTTCCAGCAAAATGTGGTCCACTGTCTATAATTATCTCTCTTGGAAGGCCATAACGTACAAATAGATGGAACAGGAACTGTATGACAGAGTCCTCTGTGGCTCTTGGCAATGCCTCTGCTTCAACCCACTTGGTGACATATTCTGTTGCCACCAAAATATATGTTTTCTGGTTTGATGATGGGTTGATTGGTCCAACGAAATCAAGAGCCCATCGCTCGAATGGTTCGATGACTAGCTGTGGTTTCAGAGGCATCTCATCAGACTAACTAGGGCGTCCCACTCTCTGGCAACTGTCACATGCTTGGACAAACTTCTTTGCATCTTTGAAAATCGTGGGCCAATAATACCCTGTTTGTAGTACTTTATGTCCAGTTCTGCGATCAGTGAAATGTCCACCACTTGGTTGGTCATGGCAGGCTTTCAAAATGTCAAATATTTCATCTTCTCGAACGCATCTCCTGATATGCATGTCTGCCCTGTGTGAAACAAATAGCCCCCAATCCAAGAAAATCTAGTACTTCGCTGAACAATCTGTTTTCGCTCATTAGGGGTTAGATGCTTTGGTAACTTACCTACTGCTAGGTAATTGGAAACATCAGCATACCAGGGTGTTTGAACAGCCACAGCAAATAGATGCTTGTTCGGAAATTGATCTTCAATTGCTACTGCATCAACTGGATTTGGAATTCTTGAGAGGAAATCAGCTACCGGATTTTCTTTTCCAGGTCGATCCTTGATTGTAATATCAAATTCCTGCAATAAGATCAGCCATCTAGTTATTCTGCCATTTGTGATAGGCTTGTTTGCTAAATATTTTATGGCAGAATGATTTGTGTACAAGATAACAGGATATCCAGTAATGTAATGTCTGAACTTATTGACAGCATGTATTACGGCTAGAAATTCTTTTTCAGTAACAGTGTAGTTTAATTCAGTAGGGGATAAATTTTTGCTAATGTAATAAATTGCATATGGTTTTCTATCCTCTTACTGCCCAAGGACCGCTCCAATGGCTGTGTCTGAGGCCTCAGATGGTATCTGGAATGACAAATCCCAATTTGGTCCTCGAAGGACTGGGGCTATGGATACGAGCTTCTTTAGATCCTTGAAAGCATGTTCACATTTTTCTGTCCAAAGAAAATCAACGTTACCAATTAGTGCATACAAAGGTACAGCAATACGTGAATAATGTTCTATAAACCTTCTGTAATAACCAGAAAACCCAAGAAAACTACGTACCTCTGTTTGAGTGGTAGGAGTAGGAATGAGCAGAAGTATTTGGATTTTGGCTGGGTCTACCTGAATGCCAGCTGTTGAAATATAGTTTCCTAAAATAAGTCCTTCTGTCATCATCATATAACATTTTTCATGGCTTAAACAAAGCTTGGTAGCAATGCAGCGTTGTAGGACTTTTTCTAGTGTATCCAGTGCTAGATCAAACTCATCTCCGTATGGAGTAAAGTCATCCATATATACTTCAAGTCCTTCATTTATTAAATCTGCAAAAATGCTAAGGATAGCCCTTTGGAATGTGGCAGGGGCATTGCATAAGCCAAAAGGTAAAACTCGGTAGGCAAATGTTCCCCAAGGACAAGTAAAAGTAGATTTGTCTTGGTTCTGGGGTAATCTGTATTTGATTGTACCCACTGAAGCCATCGAGGAAGAAAAGAATTTCTTCCTCCAAGTATTAATACTGGTCAATGAATGGGAGGGGATTGGTCTTTTGTTTGCTTTATTTAGCTCCCTGTAGTCCACACAGATCTCATTTCCCATTCTTTTTTGTACCCCACAAGCGGGGAACCCATTATTATCAAAGATAGGAGATAAAATTAACATCTAAAATGTTGAAGTTCAGCTTTACCACATCTTTTAGATGAGGATTTAGTCTTCTCTAAGGTTGTCGAACAGGTCTTGCATCTTTTTCTATGTAAATGTGGTGTGTACATAACTGGGGGTCAATTCCTTTCATATCAGGGTAGTCCCATGCAAATGCTTCTTTATATTTCCTTAACACGTGGATGAGCTTTGTTTCTTGTTCGGATGTGAGGTTGGCATTAATGTTTAAGGTTTTTCCTGGTTCTATTTCCACAATTTTACTATTTGCAACTGAGGTGACAGGGATTATATGATCATGTGTATCTTTGAAAGGATCTTCTTCTAATTCGTTATCAAATGCTGCTTTTATCATATGACATTGTGTGCGAGGTGTGAGTTTAGTTTGACTAATGAAATTATTGATGGCATCGTCTTCTGTTTGGTCTTTGAAATCAAGTGCTTCTTCTATAGTTAATCGAGATCTAATGTTATCAGTAAGATATGATACAGGGTGCCTATTAGTTTTGACTATTGTAACACTTGGCTGCGCTGGGGGGTATAGAACTAAGTTCTTGATATCTGTTCCCCTGGTTATGATCATATTTCCTTACCGACAGCCAATATAGGCATCGGCAGTGGTGAGCCAAGGTCTTCCTAAAATCAATGGATGTCCATCAAGTCAGGTTTTGGGATTTATTATCAGAAAATCGATTGGATATTCCCAGGAGTCAACCGAGACCGTGACATCATGTAGTATGCCCTCTGGCCTAACCACAGATCGGTCAGCCAATTCTAACAAAGTAGAGGTGGGTTCTACAGATGTAATGCCTAGCTTTTGGCAAGTAGTGGTTATTAAGATATTGATTGCAACTCCAAGATCAACTAAGGCATTGGGCAGGGTTTGACCATAAATTTGGACAGTTACTATTGGGTTTCCTGGGTCTTCGTATTTAATGGGTGTTTATTTTCCTAATAATAAGTCAGATAGAGTGCTGACTACTTGGACTCTTGGATTATTTGTTATATTCCTCCTTGGTCTTTTTATGCACAATTCTTTGATAGTTTTTGCATATATCGGGATGTCTTGAATAGCTTGTAGGAATGGAATTTTTATGTACAAATTTTGTGATTCTCTCACAATGTCAAAATCAAGTTGTTGTATAGGTCGAGGTATGACTAATCATTCTGGGAACGGGGGAGAAGATGTGGTTGCTTGATTATGAGTTTATTGTTTATTCACATCCTCTTCATGTGACAAATATTCTCTGGGTAACTGATCTTCAACCTGAACTGTCTTATCTCCCTCGGTTTGAATAATACGCCCAGATCTTAAATGAAGATCATTACACTCCCTCAGATTGGCTCCTACTTCTGGTGTTTCTATGACTTGGAGAGATTGGACTGGTCTGTTATTTGGGTTGGGGTTGGGTTGGGCTGGGAGTTGCGGTCTCAGATTAGACTAGGGATTTTGTTGTAAAGCTGGCAGTGTAGGTTGAGGGAGAGGAATAGTTCCTACTGGCTGTGCATTGGTCTCTACCATTTTGTCTGCCAAGCTGAGATTTGTGAAGTAGGGGGAGTCCATTGTGGTGGGTATGGGTTGTTTTGCCAATATGGTGGGGTATAAGGATGGTTCGGCCAACCAGATTGGCTTACCTGATTCAGCCACAGGTTTGAGGAAGGAAACGACTGTGGTGATCAGTTTGGAAATGGGGGCTGGAATTGACTTTGCCACATATTATACTATTGAGCATTATACTGCGGAGACTGAAAAGAAGAAGTTGGGTCTGGAAACATACCAGATTATCGTGGCTGCCACTGACGGCGCTGGTTGAGAAAATACACCGATTCTTGCTATTCTTCTGCTTCCTTATATACTGCTTTCAGTCTAGGCAGTTAGGGACAGCTTTCCATAGAGTGATCTTTTGTACAGATGGCGCATGTTTGGACTGCATCCAGTGGACACTCCTTATGGCTATGCTTTTTCCTGCATCTGGGACAGAAGATTTCCAAATTCTGTTCTGCCTCCATTTGCTTCTGCTTGGCCTGCAAAATATCCAATTGTGTAGTCAGTGTCCCTAGTATATCAGTTTTAAAATTTTCTAATAAATTTCCAATTTCTACACACGTTACTCCTTCTGACGAGATTTTATTATCTCTTACAAACCGATCATGTTCTGTCGGTTTTACTCGTGTGCTGCCTCTCGAGCTCCTGATACATAAATCAATAATGTCAGCAAAACTTTCTTGATAAATATCTCCTTTTCCCATGATGTTT
>APFE031530655.1:16952-63514 GCA_000404065.3 Pinus taeda
GATATGCTGTTCACAACTGTTTTGCCTAACTTCTTATGCAAAGTGGTTTATCTTAATTGATTTCTATTCTTATAATAGCTGAATGATCTTTATTACCAGTTATTGTTTGAAATATCTTTAGATAGCATGATAGAAGAAATACACCCCGGGTTAGCGTAGATTAGATGTGTTGTTTCTCATTAGATTACAATAGCATAGAGTTAGTTTAAAAGTCTTAATTAAATTAGCTTTAAGTACTCTTAGATCAGCATCATCCAACTCTGCACACACACACACACCCTTAGATTGGGAAACTGGTCCCATTATCCCCTGTCGGACCCGCTATACCAAACGGATAAGGAGCTGCCAACCAAGGTCCGGACCGGGTGGGTATCCCCCTTGTTGTCGACCCGATTTTCGGGGCTTCAACACTCCTTCACACCTTCGCCTCATGCAATTGTAGTTTAAGATGATTATTGATACAACCTTCCACAGGTGCTAATTTAGTGGTCCCGTTCAAGTTTTCTTAATGGTCGATGTCGCTCTTAGTGCTAACCCTGAGTTATCCTTTGCAAAGGGTTATCCTCGATTCCTCTTCCCATTGTGAAGTGTCTCTGGCTTACCCATGAAGGGCGACCATGAATTTGATTGGTTAGTGCTTCGTTTGCATGAGACAGTGCCTTCTTTGGAAGCTACCTTCCTCACAAAAGAGTCTGGCAAGGGTTTTATTTGCCATGGTTTTAAGATTACACATTTACTATTGATTTCTCTTTCATGCAACATTTAACCCGTATTACTCTTTGTGGCAGGTAGCTCGACTGCACTCCTCATGGGTTGCAATGGTGGATAGTGTTGCATTTTGACAATGATCCAACTCTAGGGTCTGCCAAGTTGGTTTTTGGCTAAGTTACCCCTACCAGTGTTAAGAGAGTTCCTTTGTCTTTAGTTAAAAAAATTTCATTGTTGGTATATAAGTGTTTGGTTCATTCTTGGACCCTCTTCTCTGTGCCGGATGATTTGTTAAATTTATGTGTACTCTGCTTTAAGCTTTTAAGTGTAAGGGTTTTTCTCCCTATTATAGGTTATGGTATTTTCCGAGCGAAAAGCCAGTTTGTATGTATTTTTGGGGTTGAACTCCTGTATATTGAACCCTCATTTTATTATGCAAACAATGTCTCTATATTTTATGGGCTCATGTAATATGCAATTAATGTTTCTGTATTTTTATGGGAATCATTGCATTCTGCTAATTTTCCCGCTTCAAGATAAGATGCCAGTATTGTGATAATGGTTTGCTTAAAAATTAAGGTGACATGTTTTAAATTCTTGCCTTACGCTTGTAGCCTAAATTTTCTGCAGCCCTACAGGAAGGGTGCAATTTAGCTTCTGTCAATCTTTGTAATTGTTTAATCTCGCTGTCCCATATTCTATTACGGATTCTTCCGTGAGTTTTCCATTTCTGAGTAATAACAGGTCTTCTAATTACTTATCATTTCTAAGGTTCTAAATGTAGGCAAAAATCTTTACTTTCAGTAATCACATCTATGAGCTGTGTAAAATCTTTCCTTTTTTTGTAGGGACGTCATGGGGTAGGAAATTCTGGAAAATCCTTCAATAAAATGTTGATAATAAATAGCCAAGCCCATAAAGGATCGTATCTCTACAACATTTTTAGGAGTCAACCATTCTAGGATGGTTGTGATATTTTTTTGGATCAACCGCAATTCCTTCGGAGGATATTACATATCCTAAGTACTGGATTTTCTCCTTGAAGAAATTACATTTACTGAATTTAGCATAAATTTGGTTTTCTCTTAAGGTTTGCAGGGCGATTCTCACATGTTCTTTATTCTCTTCGACACTTTTTGAATATATGAGAATATCATCAATAAATATTAGAACAAAATTATCCAAATAGGGATGAAAAATCTCATTCATTAAGCTCATAAATGTTGCAGGGGTTTTAGTAAGCCCAAAAGGAAACACAATGAATCCGTAATGGCCATAGTGTGTTCTAAAGACAGTGTTACAAACATCTTCATCTTTAATTATGATTTGATGGTACCCAGACCACAGGGCAATCTTAGAGAATACGGAAGCACCCTTAACTTGATCAAACAAGTGATCTATTTGCAGCAAGGGTATTTAGTATTAATCGTTAGTTTATTGAGCTGTCTGTAATCAATACATAAACGCAACACCCCATCTTTCTTTTTCACAAATAAAACCAGTGCTCCCCATGGAGATACACTCGATCGAATATACCCTTTGTTTAATAATTCCTATAACTGTAATTGAAGCTCAGTCAGCTTGGGTGTACTCATGTTGTGTGGTGCTTTTGACACCGGGTTAGTTCTGAGAACGAGTTTTATAGTAAGATCAATGCTTCTCTTTGGAGGTAACCCGAGTATTTCTTTTGGAAATACATCAACAAATTCTTGAATAATAGGTATGATTTCTAGAGTAGCTAATGTATCTTTGGTATTGGCATACCCCATGGAAAAGATTTGGCAGCTTAGCACATTTCTTTAGCTGATTAGCAGAGATGGACCGCAATTTCACGTTCCTTTTAATTCCCTGAATTTATTGTCTGACCCCTTCTTCTGTGAGGAAGCTAATAGTTTTGTCTTTACAGTTTACTAGGGACCAATGTCCTTCCATCCAATCCATTCTTATTAACACATCATATGATCCTAAAGATAATATGTTTAAGTTTACCTTAGCCTGTTTCCCTCTAATCTCCACAGGGAAATTTTCCACCTTGGTTGTCACCCTATGTTTTTTCCTGATGGCCAATTGCACTAGCCATGGATTTTTTAATTTAATATCTAACAAGTGACATAACTCAACTATTTTTGGACTAATGTAACTAAGGCTTGCTCTGGGATAAATTAAAATAGACAGAGTTTGGTTAGCTATCTTTGTTATGAAACCAACTCACAAAAAGATAGAAAAGATAGATCAACGACTTCAAAATCAGCCTCTTCGAGGGGCAACCTCCTTTACATTACACAAATGAACAATTATTGGATGATACAAATGACAATACTTCCTTTCTATATATAGGAGTCTAAGTGGTCCCAATATAATCGGAGCCTACATAACAATAATATTGTAGGGACACAACAATAACAATAGTGGGCTTCTATGGGGCATAATAATAACAAAATGGGGACTACATGGGCACAACAATACCATAAGGGGGTTGCATTAATAACAATAAGGGGCTACATTATTAGTATAGGGACCTAACATGCCCCTCTACTTCAAAGAGTGTTGTCCTCAATGCTTGAGTAGTTTTAGATGCTTCTGTATAAAATTCTCATCCTCCCATGTGGAATCTTCAGTGGGTAAGTTCTTCCACTTGATGAGATACTCTGAAATTGATCAATTTCGTAGATGTTGGGTTCTTTATTCATTGTTTGCTTCAGGTTCAAATATGATTTTTCCTTCCTCATCAAGTTCTGACAATATTGTTTGAACTAGGATGTTGTCACCTATAACCTTCTTTAAGCATGAAACATGGAAAACTGGGGGCACTCAGGAAGATGCAGGAAGCTCCAATTTGAATGTCATAGTACCAATCTTTTGCAGCACTTTATAAGGACCATAGTACTTTGGTGATAATTTATTATCCTTCTTAACTTGCTTGGGGGACATTTGTTTGTATGGTTGTAATCGTAAAAATACCCAGTCGCCTATGTCAAAAATTCTTTCGTAGCGATGTTGATCTGCCTGTTGTTTCATTCGATTTTGCGTGAAAGTGATGTTATTATTTTTGTTCTTGATATGTCATTATATCTTGAGAGTTTGAGGAGTGGTAATTCCTGCCAATGCATTATAGTATATGGCCAAATTCATTTCTTCTTTCTCTAGGGTTGGTTCCTGGTGTATATCCTCTTCTTTTGACGTGTCTAGATCCTTTTTTTCCTTCTCTTCATAATCATGTAAAATAATTTCTTCTCGTCACACTGATGACCTTTACTGTATTTTCTATCAAAACTGTAACAAAGGTCATTTTCTCATTTTTCTTCCAATTTTTGTGGTGTCAAAATTGTAGGTTGTGGAAGTTTAGGAGCAACAACACTTTCATCTTTATAATTTTGAGTGGTAGGATTTCTTGTTGCCATAGTTTTTCTTTCAATTTTTCTTGCCAACCTGAATGCCTTCTCCAATGACAAAGACAAACCTCATGTTGAATGTTATCCTTTAAAGTCCATATGAAGACATCAATCCTTTGCTTCTCTGGAATATCATTTACCCTTATATTCAATTTTTGGAAGTCCTCAATGTGCTCTTCCATTGAACCCTTTTGTTTGAGATTTATCAATTGGATAAAGAAGGTATTTCTCTTTGTATCCTCATAATGTGTCATCATTTCCACTACGAAAATTGATGAGGTGACAAGTGGTTTATAAGAACAAAGCCCCTCATACCATAAAAATTGATTCGGTTCTAAATATAAATATGAAATATGTACATTTTGTAACAGTTGCACATCATGTAGATCAAAATATTTCTCCATCTGTAGTATCCATGTTCTGGGATCCTTTCCGTCAAACTTCCTCATATCAATATTTGGAATATGGTGGGTCTTCAATCCAATGTTAAAATCTATGAAATCATGATTAACATTTTCCTTTTCTCATCATGAGTTTCCTCTACTACCTTTTCATCATTAGGAGGCCTTTCTTGTAGCAGCTTTGTCCCACCTTCCTTCAAACCTTCCATGTATTTCTTCAAATCTTCCATGCTTTTCTTCAAATCGGATTTCCTACCATCGATATTAGCTTCCATGACACATACAAAACTATTTATCTTAGCTTCAATCACATTCTTCAAATCATCCATCCAATTTTTCTTACTAGGTGTTTCTATTTTCTCGATTCGAGTCATTCTTTTTCTTTCTTTTAGCATGTTGAACTTGAATCTGTTGTATCTATTAAATTTCGAGTCTCCGAGGTCTAAAATTGCAACCTGAAGTAGTCCTTTGTGTCCTCTTTCTAATGTCGTCAGTTTGGTTAAAATTGGATTCTCCAAGAAATAATTATGTCCAATCTCCCAAGATGACCTGATTATATACATTTTCAGTAGAGAGAACTTGTACAAAGTGCCATGTGTCATTGTTTCAACCTTCGGACCTGAAAAAAATACACATAAAAGTAAATTTTGTTCTGTTTCTGTAACTTCTTATGAAATTTCAATTTGATGCTCAAAGAGAAAGTTATGATGATTTTCCCAAGGTCACTTGATTGGGATGTAATTCGGGAGCCTGCCAAAACCCTAAATTTCTTGGACCGTATCTCCGAAAATAGAGCCAAACAATATTTGAAATTCAGGCTTGAGCTTCACCATGATTTCAGCTCAAATGGGTTTTAATTTCAGAGTTTGAACCTTCGTAGAAACAAAATTAGAGCCAAAATTTCAGGATGACCTATTTGAGATGAAATTCTAGAGCTTGCAAAAAACCTAACTTCCTCAGATCATATCGCTGAAAATATAGCGAGACAAGGTCTGAAATTCAGACCTGAGGTTTAGAAATATTTCTTCTAAAATGGGTTTGTTTTTTAGCTTCTAAAACTTCGTAGAGAAAAATTTATAGCAAAAATTCTTCGATGACATATTTGGAGCAGCGAAACCCTAGAATCCAAAGATTTGATACCAAATGTTATAAAACCAACTCACAAAAAGATAGAAAAGATAGATCAATGACTTCAAAATCAACCTCTTTGATGGGGAAAAACTCCTTTACATTACACAAATGAACAATTATTGGATGATACAAATGACAATACCTCCTTTTTATATATAGGAGTCTAAGTGATCGCAATATAATCAGAGCCTACATAACAATAATATTGTAGGGGCACAACAATAACAATAGTGGGCTTCTATGGGGCACAACAATAACAACATGGGGACTACATGGGCACAACAATATCATAAGGGGGTTGCACTAATAACAATAAGGGGATACACTAGTAGTATAGGGACCTAACAATCTTACCTTCAAATTCTACCATGGCGGACTGATATTCCGCCTAATGATCCTCCAGAGCAGCGTTAATCTTTGGTATACTCCTGGTCACATCCCCTATTATAGAGGCTTCTTGAATGATTGTATTAAGCCTATTTTTTATGCAACATGGACAATTCTTTTAGTAGTGAGGTTCCCTGTAGTCCCAACACTGCAATGGGGGCTTTTGTGGTTATACAACTTCAACTTTGTTCAATGCTTCAATTGGTTTAAACTTGTTCATTTCTCTGTTGCGCTGCTGGCCTTTTCTCATATTTATTCCACCATATTTCCTAAGTCCTAATTTTGTTCCACTAGCTCTGGTATTTTTATAATTACTCAAGAAGTTCCTCTATCCTTTTTTTGTTGCCAACTCTTCCCACTTTTGCCTTTCTGCCGCATTTGCTGATAACATATGCGAGATTTTCTTATGGTTTTATCCATCATTTTGGGGTTATCAAACACCAACCTTTCCTTCATAAAATGTGGTAAACTGCTGATGAAAGACTGCACTTTCACCTTTTCTTCTTGAATGTAAGGGACATAGCATAACAAAGAAGTGAATTTAGTTATGAACTCAGCCATGGATTGTTGTCCTAGCTTCAGATCATAGAACTTTTTTTCCTTTCCATCATAAAACCTTTCAGTTATATACTTATCCCTAAAATATTTCTGGAAAGTGTCCCAAGTCACCTCTTATTCATCAATGTTTCAAACAATTTTTTTCCTCCCACCAAAGTGTGGATTTTCCCTACAATTGATAGACTACTAAAGGGGCTTTTAGATTATTGTCATATTCATAGATCTAAAAATACTTATTCATACTGATTAACCAAGCTTCCACAACCTCTTTAGCTTCTTCATTGAACATTGGGTTTTTTTTTTTGAATTACCCTTGTAACTCGATTTTCGGTCTCTTGGCTCCCCTGCTCCTTGAAGTTTTACCAGATTCTTCTTCCGTCATTTGAGTTCTTCCACCTTCTAGTGAGCTTCCTATTGTCATATTGTTTCTCCTCTATTTCCATTATATGCACAAGGATCAGGGTTCCCAAGATTTTGTCTATCTGAAAGACTCTTTAGGATCCTTTCCTACTCCAACCTCAGCCTTTCATTATCGGACCTTAAGTTAGTCATCTCTGCTCGCAACTACTGTACAATTTCCAACATCATAGTGTTCACGTTTGTTGTGCCATCACCTAGATGGACCCACATTTTTGGGGTAGATCCAACCCTTGCTGATGATCCCCTCATCATACTACTTCAACTACTTTTCTCCCTCACTGTGCAACATTAACACTTGGGCTATTATTTTCCAAGAGGCCATAGTGTTGTAACCTATGGCTCGGATACCACTTGTAATAGCTAAGCCAAATTGACATAAAATAAAACTTTACACGTACTTGTTAATTCATCCTAAACTTCCTTAGTAAGATATCTTATAGCTTATTCATGTGTTTATTTTAATTATGGCAATACATATACGTTTAATGGAAATATTAAAATGTAGTTTGACTCCATTCATAAACATTAAACCTCCTCGCAGCAGGTTTCAACGCACCATGGCAACATTTATGGATGGTTCTCGAGACCACCCTTATGCTCTCCAGGTGTAATCCACCAAGACTGACACAACAACCATCCTACCGTTGATCTCCTCCCAATGGACCTGACAGCTCAAGTTCTCCAAAGCATGGTTAGGGTAACTACTAGAGGGAAAAAGGGTTAGCATAGTCATTTGTTGATGCATTGGGTCAAGAGGGGAGCCCTGCAACCCGTCGCACATTCGCCTCATGCAATCGCAGTTTAAGTTGATTGCTGCTACAACCTTCCACAGGTGCTCATTTAGTGGTCCCACTCCAAGTTTTCCTGATGGTTAATGCCACCCTCAGTGCTAACCTTGAGTTATCCTTTGCGAATGGTTATCCCTAATTCCTCTTCCCATCGCACAGGGTCTCCATATTACTCATGAAGGGCGGCACGACTTCAATTGGTTAGTGCTTTGTTTGTAGACGAGGATGCCTTCTTTGGAAGCTACCTTCCTCACAACAGATCCTAGTAAGGGTTTTATCTGCTACATTTTTAAGATTACATATTTGCTATTGATTTCTCTTTCATGCAACATTTAACCTGTATTACTCTTTGTGGTAGGTAACTTAGTTGCTCTCCTCGTGGGTTGCAATGGTGGAAAGTGTTGGGTTTTGACAGTGACCCAACTCCAGGGTCTGCTAGGTTGGTTTTTGGCTAAGTTTCCCCGAGCAATGTTAAGAGAGTTCCTCTGTCTTCAGTTAAAAAATGTTATCGCTAGTATAAAAGTGTTTGGGTCATTATGGGTCACTCTTCTCTCTGCCGGGTGGTTTGTTAAATTTATGTGTACTTTGCTTTAAGCTTTTATGTATAAGGTTTTTGCTCCCGATTACAGGTTATGGTCTTTTTCGAGTGAAAAGCCAGTTTGTATGTATTTTTGGGGCTAAACTCTTATACACTGAACCCTCATTGTATTATGCAAACAATGCCTATGTATGTTATGGGCTCATGTAATATGAAATAAATGTTTTTTGTATTTTTATGGGAATCATTGCATTATGCTCATTTTCCCTCTTCAGGATAAGATGTTAGTATTGTGATAATGGTTTGCTTAAAAATTAAGATGACAGGTTTTAAATGCTTGCCTTACATATGTAGTATGAATTGTCTGTAGCCCTACAGAAAGGGTTCCTCTGTGAGTTTTCCATTGTTGAGTAATAACAGGTCTAATAATTACAAATCATTTCTAAGATTCTAAATGTTGATGGAAATATTTACTTTCAGTAATCACGTCTACGAGCCGTGTAAAAATTACACATTAATTATTTTTAAGAAAGATGCCATCCAGAATTTTCTCATACATGTATTTTGTTTTCTTTACTGTTTCATTTCCTTTGTAGGAAAGATTAGCTATTAGTTAATCGTGGCTTAACGGTGCACTATTTAATTTATCAATTCTTCCTTTACCTATTTAGAGGATATCTCTACTTGTAAAATTGGTCTTTGATCTAGGACTGTTGGTGAGGCTTCTGAAATGGCCTGGCTTCCTCTTCTCGGGACCCTACAAATAAGTAAGTCTACAACTACAAATGACCCTAATGTCGTGCTCTCTAATTAACCTATACGGTGAAAAATTTGCACCAACACCTAAAATTGTAATAGCCCACTCACTTCTGAGTTAAATTTGGTTTTTTGGGTAAATAACAAGCAGAGTTAAATTTGTTTTTTTGGGTAAATAACAAGCAGTATAGAACCTCAAAGAGAAGAACCTTTGTTGCTTGGCTATTTTTCTTTCCATTAGTTTCTATATTAGTTATCTAATTATAATTCACTATTCCCTCTCCTTACTTTTCTTTTACCAGTATTGAACGTAGTTTCACACAGTAAATAATTCACAGTAAGTAGTTTTGCATAGTATACTATTTCACACATTAAACACAAGTCTTCTGGCTAAATCAAACATCATATAATAGCAGGACCTCTTCTTTTTTCATACCAACATTTAAGTTTCCTGTAACAACTTTATAACAACAATAAAAAAAATATACAGACTCATTTACTTAAACACTAATTTTCTACTTATCTAGGATTCCTCGGTGTCTAAGAAAGTGCCTTCAAAATGACTACGCTCCTTCCTAACAATGGGACTGGCAATTACGTCCAGGTTTACCCCCATAGCATTCAATTTCCAGTGTAGTTGAACGATAACCTCTACATGTTAAGTTCTCAGACCTCAAGAACTCCAAAGTCCAGTCTGGAACAATCAGATTCTTATATGTCTAGAGAGTTTTCCAACTCATGACAACGCTCCGACAATGTTTGCATTCCTTCCTTTTTTTTCCTCGGATTGTTTCCTTCTTTTAGTGGCTAACCCCTCTCTAATCCCCCATTATATATTTTATCTCCAGGATTAGAATGAAAGGAATAACTGACTTCAACTGTTTCTTAGAAGTTTTAATTAGTTAATATGCACTCATCCTTGTTCCACTTCTTAACCATTTTTATTCTAAATTATCACATGATAAAATCTATTTTTTTTTTTTATAAATTGTTTTCCTACTTTTATTTTCAATTATTAGTAATAAAAAAATTAACAAAACTCTAGAATTTACTTTACTTTAATATCTAAGGGTGTTACAATATACTTGCACAAGTAATCTCAATATAAAACTATTGTCCACTGGTTTTAACATCATAAATCTAAAAATAATGCTTCCTTTACAATTAGAAAAATATTGTAGGTTAATAAATTTGTAGGTTAATGAAATCTAAAATCTAAAAATAATGCTTCCTTTACAATTAGAAAAATATTGTAGGTTAATAAATTTGTAGGTTAATGAAATCTAATATTTAAAATAATAAAGTGTAGTTAAAGTTTCATAATAATAATATTATTAATAATACATTTTTCAATATTATAATCTAGTAAAAAATTATATGGATGATCGATGTGTGAGTGATCTGAAATTAAATAGGAATGTAACAAATTACAAATATAACCATAAAGATAGAGATGCAACAAAAATAACACTTCATTTACATAAGAGACGATGATTAGGCATGGGCAAAGGATTAGTAAAATTGTTGTCAATGTGGAGATTGTAAAATAACGACAACAATTAATGTTAATAATGTAATTATCCGAGTAAATATAGGTTTACCATTCAGACAATTGCACAAACATAGCGAGTTATGTAACGAAATGTTTGAATATTAAATTGGTGATTGCTCGAGAGGCTTGATGTAATTTTTGGAGAGTTATTTTGACCTGGAGAAATAAGAATTTCAATCCCTTGCCCCATGGAGGTTTCCTTGACACACTATCAAGGTTTTACCACGTAAATTCTTTGTGTTTCTTGTTGTGTGGTCCAGTTTCTATTTCTTGTGCATTTTTTCATATTTAAATGTTAGCGGGCTCAAAATACCAACAATAAAAGACAAGGATATGGAAAAAACATAGTAAATATAGATTTTAATATAAGAAGAGGATATCAAAGATAAAGAAACTGAAATTAGAAAGAAATAAATTTAGACTCTTAGTTTTTGTGTTTTACTGAAGATTGGATTATACAGGGAGAGAGTAAACCATCAACAAAAACAAGGATTACACCATATTGTTGTTGAATTTATAACATTGTCATTAGATATCAATGAAAATGTTGAGATATTGAAGTGATTATTGAAGTAAATGAGAATAACTAGGTCCATATCTAAATATTAAAATCAATAGCTTGAAGCAACATCATAGTAAGAAGGTAGTCCTCTCTATTTAGAAATATAAATTGACATAGATTTTAAAATAGAAATTGACATAAAAATTTAAATGGATATTGAAATTGGCATGTACACTGAAATCAATGTATTGATTTTAATGTACGTGCATTAACGTAATACTCTCAAGAAGAATACGAGACATTTATGTATGCAACCATGTGATGGAGTTTGACTCCTGACAAAATGAATTATAAAAAAACCATTGTCTTTTGGACATAATGTACCAACATGATTCACTTGGATGCATAGGTTAACATCACTGCAATCAACATATAGAAATAATGAAAAGGAAGATGAACATTAGTTGTAGTCACAATAATATCAAAGCTCATGAATACTTGTTATCTTATTAACATCTCAAGATATTATCTATGTCTCTTTGACAATAAAAAAGTAGAATTGGATATGCAAGTTAATGGATCTTTCTAATTCTTAAAAAAATTTATTTTCATGTACATGCATTTATTTTAATATAAATTTTACAACATGTATAGATCAATTCATCTATAAATTGACATGTACATTGAAATAAATGCAATAGAATTTATACACAAATTGAAATAGGAAGTGAAATTGACATGTAAACTAAGCTTTGATTTCAGTGTACATCTTTCATAATTTCTAAATCAACACATCTAGAAATTTACATGTACACTAAAATCAATGGGTTAGAAATTGAATAGAACTTGATATTCAATAGAAAATCGACATAGAAATTGAAACTAAGATTGGGTCACATAGAAATTAGCATAGAAATAGAAATAGAAACATTTAAAGTAGAAATAGATATAGAAATTGATAGTGAAAGTAAAATTGATATGGAATAAAGATAAAAATTGAATAGAACTTGAAATTGACATGGAATAAAGATAAAATTTGAATAGAAATAGAAATTGAAATTGACATGTACATTGAAATCAATTGATTGATTTATCTGTAAATGTATTGATTTCAATGTACATTATTCATCATTCAAGTTTTTTATTTTATTTCTATTCATCCCTAATAATTTATGAGTTGGGAAGCCTAATATTCAACCCTATGGCCCTATTAATGCTATGTAATTAATGGTAATGCTAATTTTTCTATAGTTTCATCCTTTTACTTAAATTTTTAACATTAACATTAATTGTTTTAGGATGTTTGAGAGTAGTTCTAACCTCATTGGATTTCTTATGGAGAAAGTGGAAAATTAGATCCCACTAAAATTCCAGTAGACTTAACAATTTTAAAGATTTCAGGATTAGGAAGATTGCAACATTTCCATTGGATTCTATTATGTATGAGGGTATGTAACTAGAATTTAATCAACAACACTAAGCTATCTATGGATGTCGATTTTGGTGGCATTGATTATTGAACTCCTTTGTCATGACCCTAGTGAAAATGTACCCATCACTTAAACAAAATCATAATTTGACATGTTAAGCTTTTCCTATCTCATTTTAATGCTTATAGGGTGATATTGATTATGAGGGTTCCAATATAGGATTATTTGATGAAATGTAGGTATTTGTTGTAACATGATTTTTTTGGGACTATAGAGGTTATCTGGAGCTTTTTTGTTGATGCATTTTTGGTTCAAAGATGGATTTCACTTGAAGCTATTTTCGTTATGTGCACTCTTACATTTTAAATATATGAGAAACTATGCATATTTGTGTAATATGGTTTGGATTCACATGGATGCACATGAATATTTAAGTTTTTTTTTTCAAATTTTTAATATTTATATATTTTTGGTCGAATGGTCCTTTGGCTTGGTTCTTTTTTGGTTCCTATATTTTGGGTCGACCAATTTGATGACCAGTTTAGTTCTAATAACATTGGTTCATTTTCCATAAGTTATTCACAATTTTAACTTTTGAATCTTGACTATAGATACTGATGAACTCAGATCGAGTCTTTGACTCATCACTTTTTACTATTTTTGAGTTTGAATAATTGTAATTCACCATCCTAATCTTTAGAGTTTATTATCTACTATTTTGCTTAGTACTTATCAAATTCTAGAATAATGAATGATGAATTTAAAGCAGTCTAGAGTCTAGTGTGATGAATGGTGAATTTAAATAAGTGTATACAATATTAGATTAACATATTAACTTAAGATAGAAAAAAAGTGCTAAATTTCCTACACCGATGTATTTTTGAAGAAACCAGATATTAGATAGCATAGCTCTCATGGAGCGATACAAATCTAGTAAAGAAAAATGTCTAAAGTGCAAATATAGTAAAGAAAAACGAACCAAAGAGCATAAAAAGAGTGAGAATATGGATGTTTTTTAATGATTCTAATTGAAAATAACCAAATACATGTATTTATTTATTTTTGTTTATAGCTAACATTGTTTTTTATGGAAAAATCTAATTATTCTCTTTTATACCTTTCTTTATCGAAACCTAGAATAAAATTTTGGGAGAAATTATGGCTTTATGTTGTTTAAAATGCAATTTTGAATGTATAAATGGATTCAATGCTATGAAAAACTGCTTTAGCAATTGGATTATCTATATTTCACGATTCAAATTTGTGATTTCTACAAATCTTTGCCACATATTCGACAAAATTGACTAGAGAATATGAACGTATAAGATTTAGACTATATTTTCTTTCATGTAATAAATATTTAGTTTTATTTAGAAAAAATTATTGGTCTCTATTAAAAATATACATGTTTCATATATTAAAATGCACCTCTAAATATAATAAGCTAAATCAAATTTAAAAAAATAATAAATATATTACTATAAAATAAAATAAAATATAAATAAATATATATATATATATATATTATATATGTTTTTTCTAAACTTCACATAATCAACATCTCAAAGCAAACATGATATGATTAAATTGTTTTTTAAGTGATAGATGACGAGCCCCAGAAATGGGTAATTATATGGGCTCATTTTGCCTCTTAATTCGACTTAATCTACATTCTCATTAGTTTATTGCATGCTTTTTAATATATTTATGCTAATAAAGTGAATTGGATTAGTCATTTTGCCATATAGTCTAATGTGTGCTTTATGCAGATTTTTTGGTCAATTTTGGACAAAATCAAGGGATTTATGAGCAAATTGCAGCAAATACTCGAGGGAAATAGGGAAGATGATTTGTAGGGGGTGTATCCTTATGCATACAACATCGTTGCTTCCAAGTTTGTTACGAACTACCGGGTTGATAAAAGTAAAGTAGGAAGCCCTAGGAGTTGCAGCATTATTGTTGGAATATTGGTGCTCACCATATTTTTGGCGCCATTACCGGGGAAACGTCAGCGTATTTTGTGATTACTGCTTTTCTTCTATTTTCTACTACAACATTATGCTAAGTAGTTTATTTCCGCAAAAGTAGAGTAGTTGTTTCATTTCAATTCTACAATTTCAATTCTGCAAAAGTAAGATTAGGCATTTCCTGCTTTCATTTCAATTCTGCAATTTCCATTTCAGCAAAGTAGATTAGACATTTCCTGCTTTCGTTTCAATTCTGCAATTTCCATTTCAGCAAACGTAGATTAGTCATTTCCTGCTTTTATTTCAATTCTGCAATTTCCATTTTAGCAAAACTAGATTAATCATTTCCTGATATCATTTCAATTCTACAATTTCCATTTCAGCAAACGTAGATTAGACATTTCCTGCTTTCATTTCAATTCTGCAATTTCCATTCCAGCAAAGTAGATTAGTCATTTCCTTGCTTTCATTTCAATTCTGCAATTTCATTTTAGCAAGATCATTTCAGTTAGTTGCAATTTGTTGTTCAATCCATTTCAGTTTTGCAGGTACAAAAAAAAAGAGAAAAAGATTTCATTTCATGCCTCGTAGGAACAAAGATAATTCAAGAAAATTTCTACCCAACACCCCCACCACATCATTAAGTCGCCCTTCTCTCTTCTTCGGTGGCAGTGATCCATAAGAACCTATAGGTGAACCACCAGAGATATATGTAAATCCTATAGCAGAAGAAGAGTAAGAAACCATTCCTCTTGAGACCATGGCTGAAAACAAAAATGTTAGAGGGAATGGGGAAAGAGGTTAGCTATCAGATCATGAATTATATCTCCTGTGAAGGAAGATACAACATAGTTTATGGGTATCATTTCACACTGTTACATGAACTAAGATATGGCATGGACCTTCCTGCATCCAGAAAACTCAGTCTTCCATATTTTCTCCTCCAATCCTTAATAGAGTCTAGCACCAAACTGAAGGCAGGTGTTCTAGACCAAAAGGCTCACCATAGGCTCATTAAATTGCTAGTGGAGGATGCCCTCCACACTTACACAATCCCCATAGCCTAGGAGATTTTCAGGAACATGACTAAAGACGATGATATAAAAACTCTCGCTGATGACCTTAGTCCATCCGGAAGTGAAGAGGGGGAACAGAAAGAGAAAGTTGAGAAGGAAATCCATGAAGAAGAACAGAACATTCAATTGGAAGAAGAGGAACCCGTCACAGAAAAAGAAGAAAAATAGAGAGGAGAGGAGAAACATGACACCACCAAAGATGAGCCTAAAGCAGAGAAGAAGACAGAGTCAAAATCAGAAAAAGGGAAAACCACAGCAGAGAAAAAGAAGAGGACAAGAACTGTAAAGAAGAAGCCTAAGATAGTGTAGAAAAAGGTTGCCACAGGAAAGGCAGAAACGAAGCAAGCATAGGAGAAAACAACACTAGAGATAGCAGAAACAAAATCAAAGATAATAGAAACAGGAAAAACAGCAAATGAAAAAGAAGAAGCACAACAATAAGAAGTGTCTCCTGAGACACTAGCAAGAGAAGCAGCAGTTGTTCTTGCTGCACTTAGTACTCCAGCCAAGCCCAAAGGGAAAAGGAAGAGACAACCATCTATGTACTTCAAGGCTCGAAAGAGCACCAGAATAAAGATGGGGAAGCCTCAGCCACCTTCAAAGGAGCCCATCATCATTGAGGATGTCCCTACTACAACAAAGGAGGAATCTCCCTCCAAAACCCCCATCACTTACGAAAGACGGAGTCCTAAGAACTCTACTTGGAAAGAAAGGATCAAACTAGTGGACTCTAAAATAGTCCTACAAGAGGCGTAGACCTCTTTACAGGAGACATTGGCAAAGCTCCAAGAGACTGAAAAACTTGAAAAGAAGGCAGAAGAATAGACCAAGGAGAAAGAGGAAGAGGAACCTTAGGCAGATAGTGAAACACTAATAAGATAGCAATAGGAAAAGGAATCCTAGGCAGAAAATGAAGTGTTGATCTTGAGAAGGCAGCTACAGGAAAAGGAAGCCCAATTAGCCTGCATGGCCAGCTGGGCTATGGAGGCATCACAGTGTAAGCAGCGAACCAAATCATATGCAATGTACCTCAAGGATCAATGGCTCCAATTTCAGATCAAGACACTGGCCCAGAGGGGCACAATACCTTTTAAGGATTATGGCCAATTCATGCATTTATGTGATCACAGTTCAGCTGAGGACAAAGCGAAGCTAGTAGAGTTTTACTTGCACAACATGGCACTTGCTGACATGAACTTATGGGATCCAAATGCTGCGTTGGGAGACTTGCAGCTGATGGCCATGGCATCTTGGATGAGCAATGAAGAGAAGGGCAGCAGAGATTTAGAAAATGATGGCAAAAGAGTTGAATGAACCCCTGATGATTAGAGCAGAACCAACATAACCTTTGGCTCTCATCTATGTCCACAAACACCTTGCAGTTAATCCTCAAGTTGTCCCAGACTATGTTGATAAGCAAGCCCAGGCCATTGCTCATTTCAAGGACATGGAGAGATTATTTGGAGATGAGTGCATTCATGCCTGCATGAGAAGGTGGAATACATTGCCACACAACCTACGGATCAGGGAGTATCACTCCCCAAATAAGATGAGGAAAGCCATGAGGAGAGTGCCATTGTATAAGCACTCTAGGCAAAGTTTGAAGGCCAATTAGATTGGTCTCAAATTCAATCCTCCATTGCTACTAGGATTGATGGAAGGAGTAAAAGAGGAGGAAGAATAGAAACAATGGGAAGAGGTGGATAGAAAGGTAGGTTTCCATGATAAAGAGGAAGATATTACATCATAGGCATGGGATGTCAGGGAATCTGTCAGAGCCATCAAGGATGAAGAGTTAGACTAGTTGCTCAGAGGATGAACAACCCATTTAGTAGGGGGTGATGATGAGCCCCAGAAATGGGTAATTATATGGGCTCATTTTGCCTCTTAATTCAACTTAATCCACCATTCTCATTAGTTTATTGCATGTTTTTGAATATATTTATGCTAATAGAGTGAATTAGGTTAGTCATTTTGCCATGTAGTCTAATGTGTGCTTTATGCAGATTTTTTGGTCAATTTTGGACAAAGTCAAGGGATTTATGAGCAAATGGTAGCAAATACTCGAGGGAAACAAGGAAGAGGATTTGTAGGGGGGTGTCTCCTTCATTTATGACCCCTTTCCTTGAATCCTCCATTAGCAACTCGGAGCACAAAGGTCCACATTCCAAGGGGAAGTCGAGCAAGTAAAGAAGGATTGTTGTTTATATCCAGTTCTAGGAAGCCAAGCTCCTTGATTTTAGGAGGACTGTTCGAGGACTCCATTTGTATAAATAAGGAGGCTTAGAGCCTCAGTAGGTTAGCCAGTCATTAGTATAATTTTCACACTTTTGTGCAACACTTGTTCAACTTATTTTCGAGTTCCTTTGTGATAATAGTTCATGTAATGTGACTATTATTTTTGATAATGAAGATGAAACAGTTTTTGATCCAGCGCCGATCTCTTTCAGAGGGTTGAAGCTCTTGGGTTAGGGCCCAACCCAAGCTGCCCAACACCTCCTACTTTGTACTTATATGTTTTTGCTTCAGTTAATGAGTTAATCTATGTTACATAGATTCATTTTACTTTGTTAGATTAGGTTACTTTTGATGGGTTGCATAGTTGTTTTGTGTTTTAGTTGCTCAAGTAGGTTACTGTAGTGACAGAATAAGATTCAAAAAGGCCAACAGCAGGCCCTCATCTCCTTTCTCCCTTTTTGGGACTATGATTTGAGGTTAAGGCACTATTGCTGCCACCAAAAACACAGTTTTGCTCTTCCATGCAACTGCTAGTGTGATGACTTGATTTCGAAAGATTGGTATGTTGATTCAGATTCAATTGCCTAGATCATTTCTTGTTCTCTTCTAATAGATCTCTTTGCATGCTTTTCTTTTCAAAGGTTACTATTCAGCATTTTCTATTTCTAGGTAAGAAATTAGGTCAAGCTAGAGAAATTTTTGTTTTCATAGTATAGTTAGTTCTTTATTTGATCATTTTTTGTAAGTAGATGTGCAAATCTCTTGCAGGACACCTCAGCTCACCACACATCCATAAAATAGCCAACACCAGCTCACTTCTCGTAGATTTCCCAAGTCATTCGTAACATTTCGCCAATCTACTCTAATTTCTGTGTTTTTCTCCATAAGCTTTCCTTTCGTTATTTGAACAAATCGAACCATCATGTCTATTCTTGATATTCCTTGACAAGTTCTAGGCACCTCAACACCTTCATCTAGGCTTCAGTTACCTTTTTCCATCATTTTTCCACCTTCAAAACTCCAAAAATAGCTCTCGGCCTCCTCCTTAGATCCTCCTATAGATCCCCTGGAGCCTCCTGTAGAATTTCCTGTAAGTGGTTTTTCGAAATCCGATTGCAATGGAAGTCTTCAAAAGGGTACTAGGGGCTTCTTAGGACCTCTCCACACCTTTCTCCACCTCTGCAAAAGCCAACTCCATCTTCCTTCGCCACCAAACCTCTGCACAATCACAATCAGATAAATCACAAGCATAATAATTTCACATAAAAACATTCAAAAGTACAAAAAGATGTTTTCTTCTCATTTATTTTCAGAAGTAGCTTGAATAAATGCAATTTACCTTTTCAGTAGTCAATGGCACTCACTTCATTAGTTTTCATCTCTTTTCCTGCAAAAGTAGGGTTAGTAGGTAAATTAGGGTTTGCTAGGGTTTGTGTTACATTTCAGTTTTCCTTCTCTTTCTGCAAGTAGAATAGCCTTTTTAGAGTTAGCTTTCTTTCATCATGGTTAAAAGCTTCTTCTGGAAACTCATAGAAGTTAGCTTAAGCTCCTAGTGATCTTGCGCGAGCTGACCAACTGACAACCTGCAATAAGAGCTCGTACTTGTGCATACAACACCATCACTTCCAAGTTTGTTACGAACTACCGAATTAATAAAAGTAAAGTAGGAAGCCCCAAGAGTTATAGTATTATTGCTACAATACTGGTGCTCACCAATAAAATATAGATAGAATAAAAAAATACTATAAAAATAAATAAATTAAAAATATGTTTCTCTATGTATATTTATCTGTGTTTTTTTAAACTTCACATAATCAACATCTCAAGTAAATATGATAGATGATGTATTAATTTTTTTTAGTGATAGATTATAGTAAATAAAAGATCTATAAAAATAAAATAAACTAGAAATATTCTATATAAATATTAATATATATATTTATGTATTTTTTAAACTCACATAATCAACATCTCAAAGTAAATTATGATATATGCTTAATTGTTTTTTAAGTGATATATAATATAAGTAGAATACAAAAAATACTATAAAAATAAATAATATATATATAATATATATATATATATATATATATATATTATATATAATATATATATTTTATAATTTTTTAAATTTTATAATCAACATCTAAATATGATATTCTAAATTGTTCTTTAAGGGATAAAATATAGGCAGAAAATACCTTAAATATATAATATACTTATTTTTTTTTAAATGATAGAATATATGTAGAAAAACTCCCAAATCTATTATAAAACATGCTTTTGCTTTTTCTTAATAGATACAATTCTTTGAAAAAAACATTGACACTTTAATGTATAAGTATCACAATTTGAGAGAAAATATGAAACTTGGTGATGATTGTAATATCTCAGGTTCAATTTTCTATTACAAGTAACTACAACATGCTATTACAATTTGAGAAAAAATGTGAAATTTGGTGATGATTGTAGTATGCAAGGGTTCAATTTTCTAATATAGATAACTACAACATGCTTTCACTATTTACTTTCACTATTTCTTAATAAATATAATTTTTTTTTGTTAAAATACATTTACAACGAATTTCAAAAATGTGAAACTTAGCTATCATTGTCATTTATAAAGCCTGAATCTTAAATAACTTTAGACACTTTTTTTAATTGTTTTTATCACATACATTTTATGAAAAAATATTAATAATATTATTAAATATTAAAATTTTATAAATTAATAATATAATATTATTATTGAATTATTCATATCAATAACATGCTTTCACTATTTCTTAATAACTATAATCTTTCTCCAAAAATATTGTGTGTATTCACACAATGGTTTATAAATATTGTAATTTAAAATAATGTAAAACTTAGTTACGATTATCATTTATAAAGGTTGAATTTTCTAAATAACTATAACACCCTATTATTATTATTGAGATTTATAAAGACAATTACATTTCATATTTTATTTTATATTATTGAAATCTATAAAGGAGACAATTATATTTCATATCATAGTTTTATTTTATTTTATAAACAAATATTTGGAACTGTAAATGTGGACCATTTTCAAATTTCCCTATAAAAAACATTATGTTTCCACTAATTACCTTTTAACATTACTATGGTTCAAGTTTAAAATGACTATGTAAAGAATCCTGTGGAAGAGAATAGAGTAAAATCTCAGAAGAAAAGACAATGCTACAGAAGAGCGTAGTCCTCCGCCAAATTGAGTTGTAATGCCATGGGAAATAACTAAGTCCAATGTGCCAAGCCACTCGGTCGATTTAATTACTCTACCTCATCCAATGCTCACAACAAGTATCATGGATCCACACCTTCCATCATATGAGAAGATTGGGCCTCTGTGACCCCCTCTCTTCACATTTCTCTCCATCAATATTCTCTACTCTTTCCTCCCACTTTCTTTGGAGTTCGTTGTATGGAGTTTGTGCTCTTTATCTTAGGCTTCTGAATTGCTCACTTGTATAGGTGGTTTAAAGATTTTCTCTTAGCTACATTCTCTTTAGCCTTTGGATCTTTGGTTCTTCACCCCTACACATTACTTTCTTTATTTTATTTCCATAACCCATCAACGAGCTTGTTGTCATAGAGGAGGAGAGGGACGTGGTGCTATGGGTGGTTCACATGCTCAATTTAGGGTTGAGTCATCTGCTTAGCATTTTCATAACTAGGCCTCTCTTGAGGTGTATAACAAGCTGAAGACTATGGAGGATGATATTAGGAAGGAATGGGAGAGTCTCACAAACATGGAATTGATGGAAGAACTATCATCTTGGATACCAAACACTAATAGTGTGAGAGAAAGGAAAAATAAGTCTCTACACTATAGACCTATATTGGTAGTTGAAGACATTCTTGAGCAAGTTTTTACTAGAACATTGTGACACACATGAGAAAATTATGACTAAGACGGTTGACATGAAGTTGCAATTGTTGGATATTATAGTTTGCCTAGCTTGCATTGAAGTTGGTTCAACTCTGAGTTCAACCCTGGGAACAAATAGCAAGGATGTGACCCACCTACATGAGGTGGAAACCTCACCTTCCTCTTGAATTGTATGTTGAATACTTTTCTGTATTTTTTCATGAACTCTGGGACTATGTTCGGTAATTTGTTTTGGTTGCTAACTGGTTTTCTTGGTCAAGGGAAAACTCTTAGACATTGTGGTCTGTTAATTTTCCTTTCATCTCTAAAATTATATCTTATTGATAACTAGTTGTTCTATAATTCATTTGGTTTCTTGTGTGGAAGGAAAGTGATAGAGAAACATTGTTTTCCTTTGTAAATTTTGTGCAATATCAATGAATCTTCAACTTACAATTTAAAATAATAATAATAATAATAGTAAATTTAGAATCACTATTGTCATGAAAATTATCAATGTTCCATGGGGACACGTCCCTCAAGATGCATGGTGTGCTCCCCATGTTTCCCATGCTCTTGATATGGAGGGACATCTAGGGAAATGTTTCCCCACATCCCCCTTTTGGGGAAACTTGGAGAAACATGAGAGGAAACATTTCCCCAATCCCAAAGACATGTTTCCTCAAAAGGGGTGCTTGCGGGTGCCCTCCCCTCCCCCCACCAAAAAAATATACAAAAAAGGGGTTCCCTCTGTATTTTTCCTAAAAACAATAATTTATGATTAGGGAAGCCTAATATTCAACCCTAGGAATCTGCTAACGCTGTGTAATTAATGGTAATGTTAAATTCTTCTCATTTTCATCATTTTCCTTAAGATTTTAACATTACCACTAATTGTTTTAGGATGTTAAAGAGTTTTTCCAACCTCATTGGATATAGAGAAAGTAGAATTTTAGATCCTATTAAAAATCTAGTGGACTTAACAATTTTTAAGATTTCTGGATTTGGGGGGGGGGGGTTTACAACATTTCCATTGCATTTAATCGTGTATGAGTGTATGAAACTAACACTTGATCAAGAGCACCAAGCTCTTTCTATACCTCAGTGTTGGTGGCATTGATTGTTGAACTCCCTTTTCATGACCTTAGTTAAAATGTACCCATCAATCGAACACAATTTCAATTTGACATGTTAAGTTTTTTCTATCTTTTCTTAATGCTTACAAGGTGATATTGATGATGATGATCTCAATATAGGCAATGGTTTTGATGATATGTAGGTAATTGTTATAGCATGATTTTATTAGGACTATAGATGGACCATCTAGAGCCCTTTTGGTGATGTATTTTTGGTTCATAGATGGATTGCACTTGAAGTTATTTTGGTTAATTTCACTCTTGCTATGTATATGAGAAACTTTGTATATTTTTGTATAATGACTTGGATTCATATGAATGCAAGTTTGATGACTAGTCTAGTTTTGATAATATTGATTCACTGTCCATAAGTTATTTTCAATTTTGACTTTTGAGTCTTGACTATAGATATTGATGACTTTACATCGAGTCTTTGACACCTCACTTTTTACCTTTTTTCTGAGTTTGTGTAATTTCAATTAACTAATCCATTCTTTAGACTTTAGTGTCTACTATTTCGCTTATAATGAATGTTGAAATTAAATCAAAATATATAATATTTCTTGATTTCTATTTCATTGAGTCAATTATGATGTATGAATCAATGTATTTCATTATTGAATATGAATCTCACACACAAACACACACCCCAACACCTCTCTCATGAGTGTGCTCATAAACATCCTATTTGTGGGTCTCCTCATTCTCGTGTCTCCCCATCTCAAAAATTTGGTACGTTGGAAATTATGCACTTTAGAATATAGAATAACATATTAACTTAGGATAAAACAAGAAAAACGAAGTAATAAATTTCCTACATCGATTTTTTTTTAAGAAACACAAATATCAAATAACATTGTTTTCTTATTGCACAATATAACTCTTTTACATTTGGTTTTTTTTTTTTTAATCTCACAACAATTTTTTTGGATAAATTATGTTTTATCTTGTCTAAAATGAATTTTTGAATGCATAATGATTCAATCCCTTGGATAGCCCTATAGCATTAACATTATCCATATTTCACAATTCAAACTTGTGATTCCAACAAATCACTTAAAACTGCTAAAAAATATGGCCAAAGAAAAACCAATAAACTAAATTTCCTTTTTTAGTAAACATTTTTAATTTTATTTTAAAAGGAACACTTGTCAACTTCTTGAAATAATTACTTGATCCTAGGATGCATCTTTCAACCCAATAAATCTACATCAAATAAAAAAAGATGACAAAAAAAAATCTATATAACATATTAAAAGATATATATATATATATATGAAAACCTCTAAATATAGTAGTCCACGTGGCTTAGAATAGACGGTGATGGAGTGTACTGTTAAGTCACTTTGTGATGTAAATGTCACTAGTTTGAAACTCCATGGGCAAAACTTGAGTTATGTTAAGGTTTGGTGTGGCCCAAGCTGAGTGCAACCTCGAGTGATTTTGATAGCTTAGATGCCCCAGGTCTAGGTTTCTCAAGCCATGGGTTAAGCTTAATGAACTCAGGCAAGTTGACAAACAAAAAAACCCTTTGGCTATAGCAAGCATTTTAGACTAAATATGATATACTTAAATTGTCTTTTAGTACTTACAGTATATGAAGAAAAACATTAACACACAATTTATTATAAATAACCATCACATGTTTCCATTTTTTCTTATATAATTTTCTAAAAAAAAACTACATTGGCACTCTTAGATGCCCCTAGGGCTAGATATCTCAAGCCACCGGTTAAGCTTAATGAACTCAGACAAGTTGACAAACAAACAAAAACCCTTTGAGTATAGCAAGAATTTTAGAGTAAATATGATATACTTAAATTGTCTTTTAGTACCTACAATATATGAAGAAAAACATTAACACCAAAATTTATTATAAATAACCATCACACCTTTCCACTTTTTCTTATATAATTTTCTGAAAAGAAAACTACATTGACACTATAATTTATTGAGTATTATAATTTCAAAGAAAATGTGAAACTTAGTTATGATTATAACATAAAGGTTCAATTTTTTATTACTTCTAATTACTAACTCAATCATATAAATTAATGGCTAGTAAATATCCATAAACATCAAAATATTTATTTCATGATACATTTTACATTATCAAAATTTCGAAAATCATAAAAATTAGCTAAAATTATAAGTCCAAAATTAAATTAAACTAAAATTTTAGAGGCATTAATCCAAAATAAACATACTGTGTAATAACATAGCATACTCCCTATACTCCCTTATTTTTTTTAAAAGTAAATGTGGTACTTTGCCAAACATCTTTAGAATATTGTAAATATAGTACTTTGCCCCAAAAAAACAATAACATGTAAAACTTAGGATAATTGTCATAAAACTTAGTTATGATGATTGTCATTTATAAAGGCTAAATGATCTAGGTAATTAAGACACGCTTCCATTATTCTTATTAAATACAATGGGTTAAAAAACATTAATAATTACATTTCCTATCATATTTTTTAATTGATTTTATAAATATGACAACACATGCTTGGAGTATCAAAAGTTGAATGTGTAATCAAATTAACAAAGCAAATGTTGTGTTTTTTTAATTAATTTTGTTCAAAATGGGATATAGTTTTTTAAAAATAATGAATTAAGATGATTTATTATAAAGATAAATGTTTTATAATTTTTAAGATGTCCCATCTATTTATAAAAAAATATAATACATATTGTCTTAAAAACCTATTTTTTAAATTAAACTAAACACTTTCTGATTACCAGGTAAAAGTAGCATATTTTTAGTAATTAGTGTGGTTCTAAGTTTATAATGATTTTACAAAGAATCCAGAGAATCGAAGAAAATCTTATATGAAAAGGAAAGACTACAGAGCAGCGTAGTCCTTTGCCGAATTGAATTGTACGTATTTTAACCTATTATTATATACAGGGAGCCTTTCACATAATGTGACAACACATGATAAATAGTTTTACTTTTGGAGGTGCATATGGATTCAGGCCATACGTTTGGAAAGTGAATTTGAAGGTACCACTTTGGATATAAAGCTGCAACAATAGTTGATGGCTAATAAGCTGCCACCCCAGAGGTAGTATGTATAACACCTCACACCTTCGAGGTGTGAAGCGAACGAGTAGTTACTTAGAAATCCAAAATCCAATGTATGTATATAGATAGATATGACACAGCACGCAACACAACACTTTGCTGCCTTGCACTCTTCGCAAACTCCAACCGCCACACACTTTTCAGTAACCAATCACAAAACTATGTCACATGTCCGTCAGTGTCAGGTTTGGAAGAGGCGGAGAAAGAAGAAGGCAGACGGGGACCCATTAGGTATACAAAAAAATCTGTTAGTTTTATAAACACGTAACTCACTGCTTTCACTCTTTGCAAATTCCAACGCCCATATTTACCAATTCACCAACTCATAGTATGAATGACCATCTGACCTGTCAATGTCAATGTCAGTTGGTAAGTCCTGGGGCCACAACAAGGATCCAGTGGAAAAATAGATGTTATAATTTGTGGAAAATAATGGAAATTTTGATAAAATCTAATTTAAATTTTTGGAATTTAGATTACAGTGGTTAAGTTTTAGAATTTTTTATGCTTCGGAATTTTTGATAGTAATAAATTTATTTTTATATAATTTTTTTAAACATTTTAACAATAATTTTTTTGAAATTTTATTAGAATTCATAAAAAAAAAATTGTCATTTAAGCAAAATTGTGACTTCTAAAAACAATACCAAAAAACACTTAAAATTGTAGTCTCTATAGACGATGGCAAAAAATACTTATAAACACAGTAAAGTCTGAGAAACCAAATTATAATAACAAATTGTATCAAGTTTTAAAATACAGTTTGAGAAGAAAAATCGTCACCGGAATTTTACCAGAACCATTAATTTTCTGAGTAGGTTAAAAAAATTAATGGTTCTTTAAAAAAATTTGGTGACTCCAATAGAAATTTGTTAAAATTTAAAAAACTTAACCGACATTTTTAAAAATCTAAATTATAATTTTCAAGTTTCGTCCTTCGTATTCTTGATGATACTAATCCATTTTTACTTTAACAAAAAAAGGTTAAGAATTTAAACACACTAAAAATTTTGAAAAATAAAATGAGTGGATTCCATCCAAGCTAAATTTTGACCGCCCGAAAAAGGTAGATAGCCAACGACAATTATTAGGAATGGTTGTTTTGAGCAGCGTAGAAATGCAATTATCAAATTGCAAGTTTGATGATACAACAGAACATGGATGGATGGACAGCAAAATGACAATAAAGGTGTAATGTTAATAGAAACAGTGAAAGATTGGAAATTGCGGTGAGGGCGTCGAGAATGGCCGACACAATGTTGACCTACTCTGGAACAATATCATCAATCGATACACGTCATATCCGTGTACCTTGGATTCTGCACACTTATAAGTCTCTTATATATACTCATCACTGTCTTCCCTTCCGCCCTAAAAGGTTAACTTTTTATCTTTATAAAAGATTATTATTCTTTTCTTTTATTTTATTTTTTTAACTAGCAAAAATATGTGTATTTCATCATTTTGTGGGCAGTTGTTTTTAGTGCGATTTTTTATACTTTGGAGTATTGAAATCTGTGGAAAAATTTGAGGTGAAATTTTGATTTGTGTTATTTAAATTAGTTTTTTCACAGTATATATGGATTTAGCATCCTCGAAAACCCCTAGGGAACTTTGATTGCACAGGATTATCTATCAAGCTTCTGATTTCAATAAATTCTTGACAAATTTTAGAGAAATTTGACAGAAAAACTCACCGTAAAAGCTTCCAAAAAGTCCCACTAAATACAACTCCATTTTGTGATCTCATTACAGAGTTAATTTATCACATGCTTTCTCCTTTTTCAATTTGAATATATGTTTTTTATTAGCAGGATATAAGTATTTGTAAATAAATATCTTACAAAATTAGTAGTAGCAAAATACAAAATTTACAACACATCGTACTATTAATTAATTATGAATTTTTCTAACTTCTTGACATTATAATTTTATTTTTTAAAAGATCAGTTAATTTTAAATAAATTATTATATATTTATTAAAATGTAATTAAAACATGTTGATTGGAATGCAGGCCGACAGTTAAGACAATCCGATCATATTAATGATGGGTACCTCTGAAATTAGAACTACCACCCCCCACATGCTAAGGCAATGGGTGCGGCGACCCTTGGCATGAGTACATGCAAGGGTGGTAGGAAAGGTGGCGGGATAGGAGGTGAGGTGAGAAATAAAGGAAGACATGGTAGGCATGCGAGCATTGTAAGAGTGTAATGCCTGTGGTGAAACGTGGTGTTGCAGTGGATAGGGAAGGAGACAGACCTTGTGACTCCAAGCTCGGAGACGACTTGCAATTGAACACATGTATGTTTTTTGGCCTTGCTCCTCCATTGTAATGATGTTATGGTTGGGGTTTTACTGGTGTAAGAGGGGGATAAAGAGGAAGATGTCCTGGGAGGAAGAGAACAACTGGTGGCAATGGGGAAGGCAATTGGTGGCAATTGTCTGGTTCTGCATCTATATTCTTTACCAGTTGGGTATTGCCTATGGCCGATGGGTGGATAACCTCATGCTGCCTATTTTGGAAATATCAGGTCCCTTAAACCGCACTTGGTGTGAGGTTGACCGTAGCAGGCAAATGGGTGAGGGAAATGAGATGAAAGATGGGGGAAAGGGGGAGCAGTCGATAAGGTGCATGGGAGGCAAACCTTATAGTTGCAGACAAAGCAAGCGCTGGGTTAACCGAAATTCCTCTCGGGACTATGGCAAAGCCAGAGACCCTGATTGGAAAGCTAAATGGGAACAAGAGAGAGGTAGCGCTATTATTTCCTAGCAAAGGGGGCAGGGGTCCCAATTTTTTCCTGGCATACAGTAAGCAGGATGGGGGCACTGCACGATTGGTTTAGGCAAGGGAAGGCTTACTTGAATGTGAACGGAAGTTGTTGGGTAGGGAAAAGGGGAGCGACAACGGAAAGCTGGAACCAACCCCATTGCAGGGTTCAGTTTGTGGACCACCCCAGTGTTGAGGCTGAGAGAGAAAGGGGAGAGGAGAAGCATGGTGTGGCTCATTTTGCTATCAAAACAATATAGGAAAGGTACCAAACTACAATGATTTGTTTTCGATTAACAAATTGTTGTTGTCACCAGAGCTCAAGAAATCTGGACATGGCTCGACCTGCGAGAGGATGAGGACGAGGAAGGAGAGGCCCAGTACTTAGGAAGGATAAAGAGACAAGCATGTTGGAGCGTCGCAGGGGTAGGAAGTCGGTAGAACACCTTATCACTGAAGCGGTTGAGGCTTACCATGAGGGGACGGATGAAGGAATCCAGAAACTGTTAGAAGAGTGGGAGGATGAAATAAAATAAGGTAGTGAGACAGAGGAAGACATGGACAACTGGAGGAATTTAGTCCCAGACCCAGGCAACACCACAGGACGAATTACACAGTTCAAACAAACTCTATACCTCTATTGATTGATGAAGAGTTTATTGAGCGAAGCAATGGAATAGATTTTTGTTGGAATGACAGTGACACTCCAAGGTATGCCGAGTTACAAGCAAGATTTGTAGAAAATTTTATTCCAGCTTCATAAACAAGACATCAGGCTGGATATAAATGACCACCATATCCCTTGCATACTGGAACTAAATGAGATGCCTGGGGTATCAACCAAGGATTTGTTACGTGTAGAATCTGCCTCGGAGGAGCAGAAGAGATAGTCACTTACCCATGCATACTTTTGTTTTATGCGGATAGCTTTTAATTTCTATCATGCAAATATAAGTTTAGATAGATATTTAGTGTATGGATATGGAACAGAGACATATCTAGCTTGGCTAGAGAGATTAAGACTTTATTGTTTTTGGATGACTTATAATGCGGATAGGTGGCTAACAGACATGGTTTCCCTTCGAGGCAAGTTGAGGCCACCTAGCCAATCTATGTGGTGTAAATTTGCTTGTGTTTAATAGAAAGTGGAATGGACGTGCCAAGGTTAACAAAAAAATATATAATTAAAACACTTATATATTTAATAAAATAAAATTTATCAAAGTTATTAATGAAATGATTATTAAATAAATAAATAAAATTGCAAGTTTAAAATATGTATTTTATTAAATTTAGTTATTGAAAAATATAATTTAAATAATAAAAAAATTATAAACTTATAATTTTAAAAAATGACTAAAATATATACTATTTATAATTATTTATTAACATAGATTCATCTTAATTCCAAAATTACCAAGTGTCTAGAAAGACATAAACTTTTATTTGGATATAAATTGCCGAGAAGAATTAAATTATTTGATTTCTCAAATCGAGAGTCAAGATGAATCTATGTTGGTTCTCAATAATATTATTATCTTCTTTTCTAATCTTCTCCACGGTGATAAAATCTAACCTCTAAAATATCTTTATCCAATCTATTTTTTAAAATCTATTTTGGTCAAATTTAACTCGTATTAGTGTATCTCTTTAGTTTACTCTTAAATTAATATGCTATTTAACTTAACCTAGTCCTACACTCATTAATTTCAAATAAAACCGTGTGTATCCCTAATGATGGGTGGAGGTGGTAAGCTACATAGCTTTTTTCAACAAGAAACAAACAACAATCAACAATATTATTTATATTTATATAAATTTCATCTCTCTCTCTCTCCTCTCTCTCTCTCTCTCTCTCTCTCTCTCTCTATATAATATATATATATTATATATATATATATATTATATATATATATATATATTCTTATTTATTATTTTATAGAAAGTGGATAATACATATAATTATACATATATGCTACATTTTCAGTTCACATGTTTTATAATTTTTGTAAATTAATTTTCGGTCACCATTATATATATATATATATATAGATATATCGCGAGAGAGAGAGAGAGAGAGAAAACAGTGATAGAGTGTTATGTTAATGCATTTTATGGTGTAAAGGTCACAACTTTGAAACTCCGTGGGAAAAAATCCAACCATGCTAAGTGTTGGTGTGGTCGAGGTCATGTGCCACGAAACCGTAGACAAAAATCCAACCATCCTAAGGCTAGTGTATCCCAGGTTAGGTGTTAACCCCGAGTGATTTTAACAACTTAAATGCCCCTTTGGTAGTGGTTATTTTAATTATAAGTGTTATTGATCTAAGGACTAACATAAGTTAACAAACATATACATATACACATTTATTAATTAAATTTAAATATAAAATTTTAAATTATAATTTTTTTTTGTAAATCAAGATTCTATTCGTTCTTCCAAAAGGAGGTACAACAATAGCAAAATGCAAGTAGTCTCACCCAAACTAGGTTTTTTGACTATTGCGATCAACATATGACAAAGAAACAGAAAAACATCTAAAGACACACTCCACAACTTAGGAGGTCAAAAGCACTAGTAAACACATAAAACAAGTAAAACACCTGTAACCATGCTACTCATCATAAGTGATGGAGGCTGGGTTATCCGGAGTTGTTCCTAGAGGAGGAGGAGGACGAAAGGAGCATTGAACGTGCTCTTTGAAGTGGGCTATCCAAGGTCCATCTTCTCTACTCTCAGATGATGTATTATGGCCTTGCCAGACCACCACTATGCGCTCCCGGACATTGCACTGGAAGTAGTGCATTTTGTTCAAAGTGGAAATGAGCTTTGCATGCTCCTCCTCCCTCACCCGCTCTGAGGTTTCCAAGCATTCAAGTATCGACTAAATAAAATCCCGACAGTGCTCTAAATAGCAATCTTGTCTCTGACCATGTTCCAAATTACGAAACTTCCCCCGTCACCCAAAATTGTCACGACGAATCGTCCCATCCCGCTGTTGGGTATGTGGGGTGCAACTCTCAAAACCAACCATTGAGCCACCATGACAACAACCACCATAGGCCTTAGAAGCCACCTGACCAGAATGACCTTCCTACTGCCACTGCGACTGCTAGAGACCAGTCATCCCGAGCGACCTGCATTAATATCGTCCTCCCCAGAGCTAGTGGTCGCCATTTCTATTTGCAAGGGAGATTAACAGACCCTAGGGCTACTCAAGTTAGGCTTAAGTTGCAAAGAGGAACGAGTCAAATGGGGAGTTGGATGCATTATGACTGACCCTACACCACTGGGATGAGCTGAAGCTAACTAGTGGGTGACTTCCCAAACCTCAACTTTCACCAAGGAGAAATGCCCCACCCCCACCGACAGGACCACAACTAACCAACCCAGGATGAACACAAAGATTTGTAATTCCAAACTAACAACGAGGACCTGGGTCTACAATTCACAGTCCCTCTCCTTGAATAGGACCCTAGCTAACCAAACTCCGAAAAATCTAGCACACACACTCCATAGACAATGCCTGACCTTGCAGGACATCGAGAGGGGACCACTGAAGGTAGTGAGACAAATTTTGCTCCATTGCGCAAGGGATGCCACCTGTCAAGCCCTAGAGTCACCGTCACACTTGGGTGAATCAGGCGTCCACACTAGGCACTTTTAGCTGACGAGTTGGCGGACGAGTCGCCGGGGCACGTTACACTAACGAGCTGGGCAGGCGTGCACATAACCGATGAGTTGGTCGGGCGCACTTAGTCGACAAGTCGTGGAGACACATTTAACTGATGAGTTGGGCCAAACACACTTAATTGATGAGTTGAGGGGTGCCAATACAAAGAAACGACTAAATGTTGCACACACACGACAATTCGGTTTATAAGTGGATGAGTTGGAGGGCGACGAGTTGGGCGCACCACCAAGATCAATGTATTATCTGACGTATTAGATTTATGAGTTGGAGTGAGGGCGGGTGGCTGGACCAAGCCAAGCCCCCTCCCCACGTCTAAGAACTCGTATAAGTATGCAGAGGTTGAGAGTTGAATGGAGCATTGGACAATCTCAACCGCAAAGCTTCATAGCTAACGGGTTAGCGAAGGAGTAGCACTGAGCCATACGTGATGAGCCCGCAGGTCAGGCAGAAGTAACATGAGACAACGTGGAGCTAAGAGTGCGGGTGACCGCAATGGGCAGGTCGACCCGGTGCTAGACATAGGCGCGACAACACAATAGTGTGATCACCCTTGGGCAAGGCTACATGTGGAGGTTTACACATCAGGTGCGACATACAGGACTATCGAGAGAGGGGGGGAGTCTATGGTAGAACACAATGGTTGGGCGTGGACGTGTTGGGCAGCTTAGACCTATGGCAAGTGTGTCGAGCAGTGATCGGCTGAAACAATATTGCGAGGAGCTGTGGTCAGGTCGTGCTGCAGGCTGACTGACTAGGTAGCTCACCTACTTATGTTGTATTTTCTAAAACCAGTTGAGTTTTATCTCCCGACATATTGTAAAATCTGCAGAATTATTATATGCTTGATAATTACATGAAAGATGTGTCTTGTCCATTTATTCTTGTTGTGAATGGTGTTTAAGTTATTCCGCACTTAAATTGAATAAAAAGATGGAAGATGAATGTTATAGGCATAGTTTGGAAAATGGTAAAGAAACTAATGTGTTGAAGCATTTAGCCGGTGCCACACGTTACTCAATTCAAGAAAAAAGAATTGGGGCCGTGACAGAGGGTATCCGAGATTTTTTGACATCAAGATGCAGAGATCAGGTATGTATGCAGTCTGGAATTTTGGGAAAGAAATATTGGATTCATAGTTTGGGGTTTCTTGACTTGGAAGTTCATGGCAAAATTGTCCAAGCGTTGGTGGAAATGGGTGCCACACACAACTTCAAGATGAAAACATTGGAAAAATAAGTTGGGTTGCAGATTGTTCCATCTAATGTGGAAGTCAAGGTAGTGAACTCAAAGGCTAGAGTGTTGAGATTGGCAGATGAAGTGTTAATTCTAATTGTAGACTGGCAAGGTCGATTGGAATTCACAGTAATGGAGATGAACGAATTTGACATGATATTGGGGCAAGATTTTTTGAAGGGAAATAAGGTGATTATTGTCCTATTTTGCAATGAGGTTATGTTGATTGGAGGCTCACAAACTTGGAATTTTCCTACTCATAAGCAAAGGAAGGAAGTTTAGGTGCAGCATGTTTTTGCACTAAGCTTGAAGAAAGCATTGCGAGAGTTAGATATGGAGACATATGCAACAATCATCAGGGGAGTTGATAGCAATGATGGAGGGGGGACACCTATTCCAGCTGAGATTTCCAATATATTGGACAAATATTCAAATTTGATGCCAGATGAGCTACTGAAAGCACTTCCATCGAGGCATGTAGTGGACCATAGCATTGAGCTAGAGCCAAGGAAGCAACCTCTGGCAAAAGCTCCTTAACGATTATCAGGGCCTGAATTGGAGGAATTGAAATGACAATTGAAGGATTTGGCTGATGCAGTTTTAATAAGACCTTCAAGGTTCCTATATGGAGCTCCAGTCATGTTCCAGTGGAAGAAAGATACAATGCGCTACATATATGCTTTGATTATCATGCTCTTAACTAGTAAACGATAAAGAACATGTATCCTTTGCCATTAGCTACAGATTTCTTTGACGAGCTTGCGAAGGCCTGAGTGTTTTCCAAGTTATACTTGAGGCATGGGTATTATTAGGTGTAGATAGCGGAAGGAGATGAGAAGAAAACTGTGATTGCGACAAGGTATGGAGGTTTTGAGTTCCTTGTTATGCCTTTTGGGTTGTGTAATTCTCCTGCTACATTTTGTACTTTGATGGATGATGTAGTACGTCCATATTTAGATTCGTATGTCATACTATACTTGGACAATATCGTGATATACAGTGATAACATGGAGGATCATAAGAATCACTTGGCTTTAGTTTTTGAGGCACTGAAGAAGAATCCGTTGTACTTAAAGAGGTCAAAGTGTATGTTTTCCTAGACAGAGATTGTTTTCCTTGGACACATTGTAGGCCAAGGGCACATACGGATGGAGCTGAGCAGAGTGAAGGCGATAGAGGATTGGGCCAAACCGAAGAATGTCCATGATATGAGGGTGTTTTTGGGGATGGCTAACTACCAGTGGAAGATTGTAGACGGGTACTCCAAAGTGACATTGCCATTGACAGAGCTTTTGAAGAAGGATAAGTGGTGGAATTGGACAAAGAAGTGTCATACAACATTTGAAGACTTGAAGAAGAGGATGGTTATAACACCGATGCTGAAGTTACCTGAGTTCGAGAGATCGTTTGAGGTACACATAGATGCTTCATATTTTGCAATAGAAGGGGTTCTTATGTAAGATGGGCATCCAGTGGCGTATGAGGGTCGGAAGTTGTAGGATAAGGAATGACGATATCCAGTTCATGAGAATGAGATGATTGCGGTCATCCACTATTTACAGATATGGAGGAATTACTTGATAGGGAAGCCCTTTGTTGTCAAGACTGACAATGTTGCAGCAAGTTATTTTGCATCACAACCGAAGTTGTCAGCAAACCAAGCTCGTTGGAAAGAATTCTTGGTAGAGTTCGACATGACTATTGAGTATAGACTGGATAGACTCAATGCAGTTGTAGATGCCCTCAGCAGCAAGGAAAGTTAGCCACACTCTAGGAGGAAGAAGATCGAGTAGAACGAAGTAGGAGGGTATAGATGACTTATGAGATGCATAATAGAATTTGGGCAAGCATTGAGATAGATACTCAAGCATAGAGCATTGTGAAGCAGGTGAAGGAACGAAAGACAGAGAAGTTTTTCTACGAGATTGACTCTTGTTCTTTGGGAACTGACTTTACATTCCAAAGTCATCTAGACTTAGGAGACACCTTTTGAAGGAGTCCCACAATTCTCCATGGGTTGGCCACCAAGGGAAATGTTGTTCTGTATCATTATTGGAGAGAGGATTCGTTTGGGAGAAGATGCAGGAGGATGTAGAGGAGTATTTGCATACATGTATTATTTGTCAGCAGGACAAATTAGATAACTAGAGACATGGAATATTGTTGCAGCCTTTACTGATTCTAGAGAGACCATGGATGAGTGTTTTGATAGACTTCATTACTCATTTACCGCAGGTACATGGGTATAACGGGATTATGGTCGTGGTTGATCGTTTTTCCAAGTATGTTGTCTTCATTTCGATGAAGATACCATGTGGAGCTGAGAAGACTACTGCGTTGTTCTTCAAACATGTTGTGAAGTATTGGGAAATTCCATTGAGAATTGTATGGAACTAAGATTCGTGTTTCACAGGTAGATTTTGGACCACTTTGTTCACGTTGGTTGGGACAAAGTTGCTGCAGATTTTGAGTTACCATCCGTAGATAGATGAGCAAACTGAATGAATTAATGCACTGTTGGAGGACTACTTGAGACCATGGGGGCTTCACTGGGGGAGCAATATCATACCATGTGGGTTCATATTGGGGGATATTTATTGAGGAAAAAATGACATAATATATTTGGGTATATATAGGGGGTAAAGGGTTTTTATATTGGAAAATATAAAAAATGGAGCTTAAAGTTAATGAAAAAATATAAAGGGATATAAAAAATGTTAATGAAAAAATGGATACCTATAATATCTAATGAAGGTAGAGGTTTTATAAATTGGGAAGATGTATTGGGTTCATATTGGCAGGGGATTAAATAATGTGTTTTTTAGAGGGATTTTCCAATATGTAGTCAAATTAAGGGTATTGTTTTATATGCCACGAATGCACATGATATGTGAGAGGTTCACTGAGTGAATCCCCCATGCTTGAGACATTATTTGATGACTGATCAGAATAATTGGCCTGAACTCTTGGATGTGGCTCAGTTTAGCTACAATATGCATAAGAGTTCCGCAACTGGGTATAGTCGATTTGATTTGGTAAATGGATAGGTGCCAGTTGCTCCACACACTATGTTATCGAGAGGTTTTTTGAGGAGTCTACATGCGAAGATATTCATGACAGCATGGGAGGATACCTTAGAGTTGGCATGGGTGCAATTGCATGAAGTTGCAAGGAGGATGAAGAAATGGGAAGATAAGGATAAGCAGGACACACACTTCAGCGTTGGGATATGGTTTTTCTCAAGATCACAGGAGATCAATTTCTTCCACCAAAAGGGACTATGATATCTTTGATGAGGATGTATGAGGGGTCATTCTGGGTAAAGAAGCGGGTTGAAGAAGTTGCATATGAGTTGGAACTTCCAAACCACATGTGTTCGAAACATTCTGTGTTCCATATAAGTAAGCTTAAGAGATGTCAACTTGATGCACATCATCCAAACAAGACAAAACCATTGAGAGGACTAGCCATGATTGTGGATAGGCCACACCTTTTTCTAGAAAAGATTATGGATCTTCAGACTATGGGTTATGGGAGTACTACACGATGAGATTTCTTTGTTAAATGGAAGAATGTACCGAAAGAGAGTAGCTGGGAGACAGAGGATTCACTGTGGAGGTGGAAGAAGGAGATTGATGAGTATGATGAAGAGTTGAGGAGAGTATCTAGATTCACGAGGACGACAATGAATTCTGGTGGGGGAGGATGTCAAGCCCCCGAGTCACCGTCGCACTTGGGTGAGTCGAGCACCCATACTAGCACATTTACGTGCCGGGTCACCGGGTCGCATTTAACTAATGAGCTAGGTGAGTGCATGCATAACTGACGAGTTGGTCGGGTGCGCTTAGGCGACGAGCCATGGAGATGTGTTTAACCGACGAGCCGGGGAAAACACACTTAACCGATGAGTTTAGGGGTGCCAACATGAAGAAATGACTAAGTGTTGGGCACACATGACACTTTGGTTTATAAGCGGGCAAGTTGGAGGGTGACAAGTTGAGAACACCACCAAGGCCGACGTATTAGCTGACGTATTAGATTTATGAGTTAGAGTGAGGGCGGGTCAGCTGGACTAAGTCAAGCCTCCTCCCCACATCCAAGAACTTTTATAAGTATGAGGAGGGCAAGAGTTTAATGGAGCATTGGACAACCTCAACCCTAGAGCTTCATAACGGGATTATGGTCGTGGTCGATCATTCTTCCAAGTATGCCGTCTTCATTCCGATGAAGATACCATGTGGAGCCGAGAAGACTGATGTGCTATTCTTCAAACATGTTGTGAAGTATTAGGAAATTCCATTGAGGATCATATCGAACCAAGATTCGTGTTTTACAGGTAGATTTTGGACCACTTTGTTCACGTTGGTTGGGATAGAGTTGTTGCAGAGTTCAAGTTACCATCCATAGACATATGAGCAGACTGAATGAATTAATGCACTGCTAGAGGACTACTTGAGACATTATGTGACAACTAATCGGAATAATTGGCTTGAACTCTTGGATGTGGCTCAATTTAGCTACAATATGCATAAGAGTTATGCAACTGGGTATAGTCCATTTGATTTGGTAAATGGGCAGGTGCCATTTGCTCCACACATCGTGTTATCGAGAGGTCTTTTGAGGAGTCCACATGCGAAGAGATTCATGATAGCATGGGAGGAGACCTTAGATTTGGCACAGGTGCACTTGCATGAAGCTGCAAGGAGGATGAAGAAATGGGAAGATAAGGATAGACAGGACACACACTTTAGTGTTGGGATATGGGTTTTCTCAAGATCACCAGAGATTAATTTCTGCCACCGAAAGGGACTGCGAGATCTTTGATGAGGAAGTATGAGGGGTCATTCCAGGTAATGAAGTGGGTTGAAGAAGTTGCATATGAGTTGGAGCTTCCGAACCACATGTGTTCGAAACATCCTGTGTTCCATATGAGTAAGCTTAAGGGATGTCAACTTGATGCACATCATCCAAATAGGACAAAACCACCGAGGGGACCAACCATGATTATGGATAGGCCACATCTTTTTCTAGAAAAGATTATGGATCTTCGGACTATGGGTGTTGGGAGTACTACACGATGGGAGTTCTTTGTTAAATGGAAGAACACACCAGAAGAGAGTAGCTGGGAGACAGAGGATTCATTGTGGAGGTGGAAGAAGGAGATTGATGAGTACGATGAAGAGTTGAGGAGAGTATCTAGATTCCTGAGGTTGACAATGACTTTTGGTGGGGGAGGATGTTAGGCCCCTGAATCACTGTCACACTTGGCCGAGTCAGGTGCCCATACTAGCGCATTTAACCGACGAGTCGCCGGGGTGCATTTAACTGACAAGCTGGGCGGGCGCGTACATAACCGACGAGTTGGTCGGGCGCACTTACCCAACGAGCCATGGAGACACATTAACTGACGAGCCGGGGAAAACACACTTAACCGACAAGTTTAGGGGCGCCAACACGAAGAAATGACTAAGTGTTGGGCACACACGACAATTTGGTTTATAAGCAAACAAGTTGGAGGGCGACGAGTTGGGCACACCACCGAGGTCGACGTATTAGCCAACGTATTAGATTTATGAGTTAGAGTGGGGGTGGGTCGGATGGACCAAGTCAAGCCCCCTCCCCACATCCAAGAACTTGTATAAGTATGCGGAGGGTGAGAGTTGAATGGAGCAATGGATAGCCTCAACCCCAGAGCTTCATAACTATTGGGTTAGCGGAGGAGCAGAGCCAAGCCATATGGGATGAAATTGCAGGTCAGGAAAAAGTAACACAAGATAACACGGAGGTAAGAGCGTGGGTGACCGTAGCAGGCGGGTCGACCCGGCGCTACACTTGGGCATGACAATACAGTAGTGCGACCGCCCTTGGGTAGGGCTGCATGTGGAGGTTTACACAGTGGGTGTGGCGGACATAAATTTCGAGAGAGGGGGGAGTATGTGGTAGAAAACATCGTTGGGCACATACGTGTTGGGCAACTTGGACCTGCGGAAAGTGTGCCCAGAAGTGATCAGGTGAAATGATATTGTGACGAGTTGTGGCCAGGTCATGCAGTAGGTTGACCGACTAGGAAGCTCGCCTACTTGTGTTGTATTTTCTAAAACAGGTTGAGTTTAATCTCCCAACATATTGTAAAATCTATTGAATTATTATATACTTGATAATTATATGAGAGATGTGTCTGGTGCATTTGTTCTTGTCGTGAATGTTGTTTAAGTTATTTCGCACTTAAACTGAATAAAAAGATGAAAGATGAATGTTATAGGCATAGTGGTAAAGAAACTAATGTGTTGAAGCATTTAGCCAGTGTTTCACATTACTCAATTCGGGAAAAATGAATTTGGGTCGTGACACCACCAGACCCCAGCAAGACCAGCAAAACAAAACCAGATCCAAAAGGCTGAATCCTTCCCCGCACGTGTTGACCGTATAACGAATACCAAACTGGCAATTAACAACAATGCACACCCATAAGCAGAGGAGGGGACGCTGACGGTGGAGATGCCACCTCTCCTAGACAGGGTTCCCTCAGAAACAAACACTCCCTTGATCAAAGCTCGAACTACATTTACCATAACAATACCAAACCCAGAATATCTGATAGCAAACCTTGCCACTCTCCATAAATCATTGATGGATGCCACCTCCCATGAGTTTCAAAAATGATTGATGTCTCACACAAGTAACATTACCATCTCCCATAAACAAGGTGCATTGAGAGGATAGGGAGGATGATCCTCGTGCCTTTGGACATGTGCTATTCATGAATGACCATGCATTACCTTGGTATCATCGTTGGCTTGGTTAATCACCCCATTGGAGAAAATTTTAAATTATGGTATTAATATGAATCATTATTTTAATTTATATGTTCAAATAGTTCTTAATTTGATTACTATTAATATATTTTATATATATTACATTTTCTATATATATTTTTTAATTATATGTTTGCTAGTTACAATTTTTAAGTTTTTATATGTTAATTATATGTTTATTAATTAATGTTTTTGAGTTTTTATATGTTTGTAAATTATATGTTCAAGCTAAGTGGGCTTCATTGTGGGGAAAAGCTCCATAGTTAAGCGTGCTTGAGCCAGAGGAGATCTGGGATGGGTGACCTCCTGGGAAGTCCTGGTTACCGGGTGCAAGCCCCGGAAGTGATGATTGATGCTATGTGATTCGTTCTCCATATTTCACTAGTTTCAATCCCACTTCTTCACCCCTGTGAGCATCACCCGATGCAATGAGTGCTAAGTGAACTATTCAAAAATCATGAGAAATTAGTCAGTTACGACTACCTCTCATGGAAATGGTCATACGTGAATGACTTACTTAACGCAGTTGAACCCCAAAAATGATATCTAATATCTCGTTATTATTTCAATTTATTTTAATATAATATATATGCTATGTTTTTTTCAGAGTAATATTTATTGTTGAAAGAATAACTTCGGTGTAAATCACATGTAGACAGACATTTGTCGACGCGTTTCGAACCAACTAGTGTGATTCATCGTGGTTTATTATTATTTTTTTTCTTGATTCTAAATATATTTTATATTATTATTTTTTTAATTTAATACTTCATTTATATTATTTTTTCTATTTAATTCTTCATTTTATTTTTTAATTTATATTTTATTTTACTATAGACATTACACATGAATCCTAATATTTAATATTTATACTCATTTATATTATTACGTATCTTCTTCGTAAATTATACAACACTTTTCCAAAAAAAAAACATTTTAATGTGAATCCTAACTTCACATATATAAATAATTTTGAAATATTCCATTAAAATAAACAAAATGAAAATATTACAAAAGAATGTAAATGAAAATATTTATGAAGTAAATTTTACACCATAGCCATTTAAAACATAAAAAAGGGGTTATGAAAACAACAATAATAAATATCACAATTAAATGGTTATTGATTATAAAAATAGAAAACTATTAAAAATATGAAATAATTATTTAAATGTAGTAGTTTTTTTTTACAATAATTAATCTACTAATTAAGCCCTTGATTATATTTATTTTTGAAAATAATCTTGACAAAGAATTTAATTTTATAACAAAATTAATTCATAATTAAAATAAATTATTTTATAAGAAGGTTGGGAAAGACACTTAGCCATATAGAAAGATTGATCTATGTTAGGGCTATAGTTAATAAATTTTTAAACCTAAAAATGACAATAATCTTTATAAATGAAGAAATCATACCAACTAATCACGTTGGATTATGGAAAGAGGTTTAAAAACTAAAGGGAACTAGAAAGGATAGCAAATGGACAATTATTAGAAATATAAAAATTATTATTAGGGATAAAGACTAAAAGGAGATTAATAAATACGAATTTGGAACACTCTGAATTATCTTGTGGAATTGTCATGTTTTTCCATGGCATAAAGGTCCTATGTTAAGTTGGATTTTAGGTGAAATTGATATTATTTTTTTAGTTGAAACTTGGGGAGCATGATGAGTCTAAGGTCTCTCACATAGATGGGTTGATTTTGTGGTCAACATGGAACAATAAATTCTTTCACAGAGGAATTGGAGGAATAGTTTATTATATAAAAAAGAGTGTTGCTTCTCACTCTTGACCTCATAAGATAGACCACCTCAAACAACACATTTGGATCAAAATCTTTAATATGAATGCTAAGAGGATTTGTATCACAATTTATTATTTCACACCTATCAACTTTACCTTTTATAAGGAAAATTATCTAGATAGAATTTCCCTTATAATACCCTAGAGCAAGATATTCATAGTCTAAGGAATTAAGGTTATATCCTCTTATTAGGAGACTTTAATGATAAAACTGCATCTTACCAATAAATTCTTTTAAGTAATGAACTAAAAATCCTTTTTGGCTAGATAAGGACCCTGATTTAGTAAGTGGATTCAAAATAAATTATGAATACATAACCAATAATAAATTTGGTACTAAGTTAGTCAAACTCTATAGTTCTCAAGACCTTATAGTTTGCAATGGTGTAATTAAGTGGCCAAACTACAACCAGATGACTTGTATTCATGGGCTTGGAGTAGTGTCGTGAATTATGTGATATATGATATCCATGTTTCCAACCAAATTCTAAACTTTTACCTCTTAAATAACCATGAGCCTAACTCTGATCATAGACCTTTAACCTTAACTTTACAAAAAAGGCATTTACATGAGAATCATAAGAGTCAGAACCACCTACTTTTTTATGAGAGTAAAATGGTTTTCTTCTTAAAGGATTTAAATAGGGATTTACACCTCTTAACTTATAATATTGAAAATTTCTATCATACTTTTGCTACAACTCTCTCCACTACCATTAGCAAATTGTCTACCAAGGTGTAATATAAAATAATAATAAACCTACTAACCCTTGGTATTATAATGATTATGAAATTACTAGAAAAGCGATTAGGGATTCACAAAACCTTAAGGCTTGATAAGATAAATATGTACAAAACTCTTATTAAAAGAAATAAAGATAATATATAAGTAAAAACCACTAGTAGTTGTTGCACCTCTCTAAGTTTGATCCCAGAAAATTTTGGATGAAAATTCGAATTCGTAGGGCTAAAGAAAATAATTTGATTCCCTTGAAGAACTAGAATATTTACCCTAAAAACCTTTATGAATCCCCTAACACTGTACACACCATTTTGAATTCCATTATAGAGAATGATATCTTTTCTTTGGAAAACATTGAGTTTGGGGTTAAGCAACTTTCTAATGGGAAATCCAAGGATATTGAGGATTACCAGGCTGAAATTTTCAAAATGAAAGAATCTATCCTCATCCCACACATACACAAGCTCTTTAATTTAGCAGTGTATCAAGGCTTCTCTAAGCCTTAAACATAGATCCTTGTTGTGAGTATCTTTAAGAGTGTAGATACAAAATATCCCTCTTATTACAAGACCATTGCGATTAACCACATTTTAGCCAAGTTGTATGTCTTATTTTGGAAAAGAAGATTAGCCTTCGACTTGAAAGTCGTGGTAAAAGAGTTAAAGGCCAACCTGAGTTTAGGAGATATCATTTTACCATGGACTATCTTGTTACTCTTAGGGTAATCCCATAAAAATGCCACAATAATAAAACATATCTCTTCTATTTTTTTGTTGACTTTAGAAAGGTTTTTGACACCATTCCTAGAAAAAAGACATGGAAGAAATTAGAAGAGATAATGGCTCCTCTTGAGATGAGGTTTGTTATGACAAAGCAATAAGAGAATGTTATTTCCAAACTTAACAACACTAGGGGTTAGTCAAAATAAACGAGATGAAATATTGGATTCAAGGAAGGATGACCCTTATCCCCTACCTCTTTTGGCATATACATTGATAATATATAATTTTTTTGGAAGATGCAAGTTGTGCCAGTCCCATGCTCATAGGTTTGGTCATAAATCTTGCTCATTTATGTTGATGGTATTGTTCTTTTGGCAAGGAGTTGCTACCATCTTAGCAACCAACTGATAATTCACCAAGAGTTATGCCCCAAGATGGATATGACTGTAAATACTAACAAACTAATGTCATGATAATTAAATCTCAAAAAATCACCTATCATACTTTCATTTATGACAACATATTCTTGGAAGAAGTTCCTTCATACAAATATCTAGGAATCACCATCCATGTAACACCCTTCGGTGAAAAGTAGGTATTTAGTTTACTTCTACTTCCAAAGACCTAGTAAATCAAGGGCTACGTGAAAATCCTAGTGAAACTTTAAATATTTAAAAGTTTTGGTTAATTATCTTTATTGAAAACTAAATAAATTAAATAAATAAATCATGATAAGTCTTGGAATTCACAGGAAAATACCCAAAAGGAGATTTTTAGTTGCCAGACAGTTAGAGGCAGTTACGTTTCTCTCTCTCTCCCTAGAGATAAATATTTGAATGGAAAAGTCCAAGGGGCAAGGTGTTGGGTCGTGTTATATTCTTTCCACGACTAACCTACGTATTAGGTTGGGTGGACCTACCTAATCTAGGTTGGGCGGACCTACCTATGGTTTTCGGTCCAAGGTTTTGGACGCAATGGTTTTTGGTCCATGGTATTGGATGCTTCAGAATGTATAAATATGTATTGTAGCATTGAAAGGAATATAATGAAAAATCAAGCTAGTAGTCCTGGTTTTGGGATCCAAGGGAAAATCTCTGTGTATATGTGTTTTATGTGTTATGCTCTCGCATTGTTTGTTTTCAGTGTTTTAGAATTCGTATGCAAGTAATTTCTGTATAGGGTTAAAAGCTGCATTTGGTATCAGAGCTATTTTGGCTTCAAGAGGATGCCTTTGTTGCAGAGGGGTTTTGCTCGAGCCTGTGGTGGACCCTGTTCAGTGGGAGATCTACGGGATTGATTCTGGTGGTGAAAGAAGATGATGAGCAGTGGAAAGATAGAGATCGAGAAATTTAATGGTCAGAGTTTTGAGTTGTGGAAACTCAAGATGGAGGATTTGTTGGTGGATAAAGATCAGTGGATCGTGGTAGATCTAGGTACTGAACCAACGAGAGTGTCTGATGAAGAATGGAAGAAGTTAGATCAGAAGGCTAAGAGCACAATATGATTGTGTGTTTCAGATTCAGTATTGTTGAATGTATCAAGGGAAGCTACGACGAAGGCTTTGTGGGACAAGTTAGGGACTTTGTACCAATCTAAGTCTTTGGTGAATAAATTGTTCCTATGGAAAAAGCTGTATAACCTGAGGATGAAAGACAAAGACTCAGTGACAGAGCATCTGAATGCATTTAATACACTGGTAAGTCAGTTATTGAAAATGGGGTAGCAAGCTAAGTGGGCTTGATTGTGGAAAAACTCCACAGTTAAGTGCGCTTGAGCCAAAGGAGTTCTGGGATGGGTGACCTCCTGGGAAGTCCTGGTTACCGGGTGCAAGCCCCGGAAGTGATGATTGATGCTATGTGATTCGTTCTCCACTTTTCACTAGTTTTCAATCCCACTTCTTCACCCCTGTGAGCATCACCCGATGCAATGAGTGCTAAGTGAACTATTCAAAAATCATGAGAAATTAGTCAGTTACGACTACCTCTCATGGAAATGGTCATACGTTTGAATGACTTACTTAACGCAGTTGAATCTAATATAATGCACTGCGTAATCCCCCATACTTAAATTCAAAAAGAGTCAAGGGATCTCTACTTGAATGGTTCATGAGGCACAATACTTGCTAAGGTTTTGCAAATGGGGTAGCAAGCTAAGTGGGCTTGAATGTGGGGAAAAACTCCACAGTTAAGCGCGCTTGAGCCAGAGGAGTTCTGGGATGGGTGACCTCCTGGGAAGTCCTGGTTACCGGGTGCAAGCCCCGGAAGTGATGATTGATGCTATGTGATTCGTTCTCCACATTTCACTAGTTTAAATCCCACTTCTTCACCCCTGTGAGCATCACCCGATGCAATGAGTGCTAAGTGAACTATTCAAAAATCATGAGAAATTAGTCAGTTACGACTACCTCTCATGGAAATGTCATACGTGAATGACTTACTTAACGCAGTTTAATCCCAAAATGATATCTAATATAATGCACTGCGTAATCCCCCATACTTAAATTCAAAAAAGTCAAGGGATCTCTACTTGAATGGTTCATGAGGCACAATACTTGCTAAGGTTTTGCAAATGGGGTAGCAAGCTAAGTGGGCTTGATTGTGGGAAAAACTCCACAGTTAAGCGCGCTTGAGCAGAGGAGTTCTGGGATGGGTGACCTCCTGTGAAGTCCTGGTTACCGGGTGCAAGCCCCGAAAGTGATGATTGATGCTATGTGATTCGTTCTCCACATTTCACTAGTTTCAATCCCACTTCTTCACCCCTGTGAGCATCACCCGATGTAATGACTGCTAAGTGAACTATTCAAAAATCAT